>CAIGRF010296967.1:0-21620 GCA_903798235.1 Fraxinus ornus | reverse complement strand
CTTTAAACATTCTTTCATCTCCATGTGGATACGATACCCCAAAACTGCACTACAACTACCGCGTTATTCTTTGGGCATAATCAGGTAGCGTACATGCCTTGTATAATCAAATGGACACCAAATTCTTGAGAAGCTGTAGAGTGAGAGATGGCTTGGAAAAATGGGAAGTGAAAGCTCGTGCGTGCACAAACAGAATTTGTTGGCATAGCTGGGTTAAAGTCGGGTCGTTAGTTTGGATTTAATAGTTGTCGGCTCTTGTGGGTTTCTATTTTGGAACAAGGATTTGAGGTTGTTACAACAATTTGGAGAATGGGCGTGGGGAAAGTGATGGCTTTTTGGACTATGAAATAGAGGAATGGGTGTGATGGATGATTCAACTGCATGCAAACTTGTGGTCGTCGGAATCTGGTGGTTGTGTATATAGCATATCGGCAGCGTGGTGCAGGTGGTTAGGGAAGGAGTGAAGGTAAAACAGAGCTTGGAAGTGGTGAGAGAGTGAGTGGAAAGAGAATGAGTGGAAAGGGAAGACTCTGGAAAAGGAAGACTGGCTAATTTCCAAATAGTTGAAGAGCCGGCTCAAGCGAGGAGACAACCAGCTTGTGGCTTGTGAACAATGTAGTTAGAAATGTAAACATTTAGACTATGTTTGGTAGAGATTAAGATCGTACTAAAATTGAAAAATTAGCCGTTATTGTTGAATTTTATTAGACGAGTGGGATCCAATAACGGCTATATTTTCAATTTTAATTGGATTAAAATTGGTACCAAACAAGCTTTTAAGCTTGATTATGTTACATGTACAATGATTGTTGACAATCATGATTTAACATCATCACATTCATTCATTTCAAACATAGAAGATTAATTTATTAAGTCTTTTAATGAAGAACTTTAAACTTGAGAGTTTAATCAACTTAAGACTTAATAATTTTAAGTAGAAGATATATTTTTCTATTGTATTAAGAGGCGTCCTCAACTCAGATTTTAATAAATTTATTTAAATTTGAATTCTCATAAATTTTATGGATTTCACATTTCTATAAAATTTTAACAAAATTCTTCACAAGTTTACAACAAATTTTGTGTATTAAAGCACTTCAATTTTTACAAATTTAAATTTTTTGAAATACAAAATAGGTTGATCCTCTTGTTACTATGAAATTGCAAAATTCTTTGACTAATGATCCGGAAGTTGAAGACAAGGAGCCACATGACTTGAATCTTGAATTTCAAGGTTTTATTCTGATTTTCATTTGGAAAAATTACCTAAAAACCTACTTTTAAAGACTGGTTTTCAGAAATAAGGAGAATTAATTTTCATTTCACAAATCAAGTGATAATTAGAAATTATTAAATTAATTAATACATGATCAATAATAGAAAACGTTTTATATATCCACCCCCATCCAACACAACCACCCAACCATTTAGATCAATCGTTTTCTGTCATCTACCTTATCTGTTGTAACCTCAATGCTAAATGGGAAATACTTTTTTTTTCCTTACATCGAGATTAACATTTCGGTGGAAATCCCCCTCACAAAAGAGGGCCCATGAATAATAAAAAAAACCATTGGACCCCCCTCTTGTGAAGGGGTTGTACATCGGGGTGTTAATCCCAATGTACAACTAACATAATTCATGTCAAATTCCCTCTCAAATAAATTTTCGTCTTGCTTTGTTCTTTTGCTTGAAGTAGAAAAAGCCAGTAAAATCTCGTAGAAAAAATGGCAGGCGGTCGAGAAGGAGCAGTAAAAGAGGTGAAATATAAGGCTGAGCTTCATCAAACCATTGGAAAGGGCTCTCCAATCATTCTACACTTCTAGGTGTCATGGTGCAAGGCCTCCAAGCACATGGACCAAATTTCTCTCTCATCTCTTCACTGATTTCCCTCTTATCAATTTTGGAATGACAAAATTCTGATATTGAAGAATTGAGAAAAAACTAAAACTGTATTCATTCAACCGTGTATAAATGTACAATGGAGGTTCTATAAATACAGAAAAATGGAATCATTTTCTAACTAACTTACACGAAAAATTAAATGCAAAACTAATTCAATACAACTATACAAAACAGTCTAAATAATTCTCTTCTAGATGCTTCTGCTGTTGCTGCCTTGTCATCAATCCATGTCGGCCTTCTTGCTGCTGATTGTGCTCTAGCTAATCCAATTGATATATATCTGGTAGTTTCAATAGCCCCCCGTAAGATGGAGAGTAGATGTTCATCACTCCCATCTTGAATAAGCAAGAGTAAAACCTTTGAGAGTTTAAAGATTTAGTTAAAATATCTGCAATTTGTGATGTGGTGGGAACATGTTGAGTGATGATACTACCATCTTGTATTTTGTCTCGAACCAAATGGCAATTAAGTGTGTTTTGTTCTTTCATGAAACGCCGGATTTGTAGCTATGTGAATGGCAACCTTATTGTCACAATTCAAGATAGCTGGTTGAAGATGTTCAATGTTTAAGTCCTTAATTAAATATCCAAGTCAAGTAAGTTCGCAACAGAGGTTTGCCATTGCTCTGTATTCCGTTTCTGCTGAAGATCTAGATACCAGATGTTACTTCTTTGATTTCCACGATATTAAGGCTTCCCTAATGAATACACAATAACCAGTTATTGATCTCTTGGTGTCCATACATGCTACCTAATCTGAATCACAGTAACCCTCTAGTAGCAACCTTGATTTTATAGGATAGAATAGTCTTTGTCTAGGTGCTCTTTTGATGTATTTAATACCTTATGAACAACATGTAAATGTGGTGATACATGATGACATTAATAATTATCCACAATAGCCAATGAGGTGAGAACTACTTGATATGCATTCCACATAGAGCACCACATGATAGGCCGTCTACCCCAACAGACTATCTACCACTATGAGGTCCTCTACGTTCACATAGGTTGTCTACCACTATAAGGCCGCCAACCACCATGAGGCCATCTACGTTCACATGGCTGTATACTACTACGAGGCCATCGACTACAATGAAACCGCCTACCACCATGAGGTCGTTGACCTCCATGAGGCCCTCTACGTTCACATATATCGTCTACCACCATTAGGTCGTCGACCACTATGAGGCCGCTTACCACCATGAGGCTCTCTACATTCATACAGGCTGTCTACCACTATGAGGCCATCGACCCCTATGAGGCTGCCTACCACTATGAGGCCTCTACATTTACATAGGTAGTCTACCACTATGAGCCCAACGTTACATTTGACCATACAAATGGAAATAATCCGGACGAGAACCGCTCAACGGCAAATGTAGGCACAACCAAAAGCTTAAGAAGAGGGGGTCATCCCATCAGAATGTGGGGGAAGTGGGAAGATTTACGTGGGACACGTGGTACCATTAACCTTAGAATGAGTGCGTTACATCATGTACCTTTAAATATCCCTAAGGTGAGAAAGATATGAATTTCTTAAAACCTGAACGTTTTGAATTCCAACTATACTCTCTTCCTACTTTCCTAAACCAACTACTGATTCTCAAGCTGGAGGTACAACGGGGAGAAAAGCTCCGACCTCATTTTGCAGGTATCATTCACTGATTGGAGTAGTTGGAACACCCTACAATCTCATTGGCGCCATCTGTCGAAAATTATTGAACAAAAAAGCTATGTCAAGGAGACGAACTAGGAGTGAAATGCATATGGTCAGAAATGTAGCAGAGATGGAGTCAAAATCTGTCGCAAGGGGTCACGACCCGCCACCGCCAGCGTAGTAAATGACGTAGAGCTAATTCAGCACCCTAGAAACTCAATTAACAACCCTGATAGCCCTTTTGTATAGTCAAATGCATAAAGCTGTAACCCCACCATAGAACCCACCAGAGGCCGTATGTGAGTAACCGTCGCGCAAACAGTTATCCTGCCTGTTACTCAGCTACAATCGAGGACTTGGGGACTGTAGAGGTTGCATTTTCACGGATTCCCAACCCATGATGGACTTGGAAAGGAAGATGGAGGAGATGATGGCCTAGAAAATAGATGATGCATTAACCAAGATGAAGGATAGGCGAAAGCAAATGGTTTTGGAAGAAGATGCTTTTGTACCTGAAATCACAGTAGTTCTATTTGTTGATCCACTTGCGAACCTTCGCTGATTTAATGAGTCTTTATGAAGTCCCAATTGGTCCTTTTTCCCAACCTCAAGAAAGAGGCTAGAGGCTGGGTGGCCACCTTGGCACCCAGGTCTATAAAGACTTTTGATGAGCTTTCCAGGAGTTTTATGGCATACTTCATGAGTAACAAAAGGAAGCGAAAGATGGCCATTGGATTGATGGAGGTTGTGTAAGAGAAAGACAAATCGTTGCAGGAGTACTGGCTAGGTTCAATCGGACGACACTTGGTATCAAGGACCTTCAAATGTCTGCATTGGTAGCAGTGTTAATGTATGGGATGCGGAATCGAGCCTTTAATATGTTACTCTCCAAAAACTCCCAGAATTGATGCATGACTTGTTGAAAAAGGTGACAAGTATGTTGATGCAGAGAAAGTAGAGAATGTCACTAAAAATCTCAGAGAGGGATGGGAAGCAGAAAGTCACAAGCAAAAGATAGGTGATGAGCAAAAACCTGTTGATGAAGACAAGCCGAAGAATGAGCACATAAACAGGGGGTACACTCAGGATCAATCGGTTAGGCAGATGCGAGAGGAAGTCAAAGCTTTCACCTCTTCAAATACTCCGCGGGCCAAGATATTGATGGAAATTCGGGACATGAAAGAGCTCGACTGGTCGAGACCGTTGGAGGCGTTTGCAGTAAGAGCGATAAGAGCAAGTACTGCTATTTCTATAGAGACCATGGGCATGACATGGAATAATATATCCATTTGAAGAAGGAGATCGAGCGTCTCTTGAAGTGAGATTTTTTGACTAAGTACGTGAGGAATGATCAAGGCAAGCAGATGGTTAATGACCGACCACCGCTCAGGGCTAGTGTTATAAATGTGATTATTGGAGGGATCGCAGCGGGGGGGACTCGAACTCGGCCAAAAAAAGCTATACATGCATAGTCGGGGTCTACTCCATTCAGAAAAGGCCTGGTTCAATCAAATCATCACTTTTGGTAAGGAAGATTTAATAGGAGTGGAACTCCCTATGATAATACCTTGGTGATAGTCGGCGATATAGGGTGAGCAACAAAGTCAAGAAATTGGTTAGCTCAAAATCGCTCTAAGGGCTTGTGATTATCACCAGACCTTATACCCTACTACCTCGAAGATCGCTCAACACATAGCGGTGAGCGACAAAACCAAGAATTGGCTAGCTCAAACTTGCTCTAAGGGCTGGTGATATCACCAGACCTTATACCTTACTGCCTCGAAGATTGCTCAACACATAGCGGCTCAAAATCGCTCTATAGGCTGGTGATTATCACCAGACCCTATTCTCTACTGCCTCGAAGATCGCTCAACACATAGCGGTGAACAACAAATCCAAAAAATTTGTTAGCTCAAAATCGCTCTAAGGGTTGGTGATTATCCCCAGACCCTATACGCTACTGCCTCGAAGATCTCTCAACATATAGCGGTGAACAACAAAACTAAGAAATTGGTTAGCTCAAAATCGCTCTAAGGGTTGGTGATTGTCACCAGACCCTATACTCTAATGCCTTGAAGATCGCTCAACACATAGCGGTGAGCAACAAAACTAAAAAATTAGTTTGCTCAAAATTACTCTAAGGGCTAGTGGTGAGTTTTCAAAATCAAAAATGGTTAAAGCTCAAAATCATTGGACCCTGCATTCAACAAACCAAGATTGTTTGATATACAACGGTGTGCAACAAAGACCAAAAAAGTTCAGTTAGCTCGAAATCACTCTAAAGTCTTAAAAAGAACCTCAAAAACCAAAACTTGGTTAATGCCCGAAATCATGCTCCTCATTCGACATAGCCCAAAGGGTTAGGCGGAAAGCAACGAAACTGATAGATTTGTAACAAGCGCGACTGAGTTCTATGGTCGAGGTAGGGAGATTTCAAAGCTATGAATTGGTTGAGGCCCCAAACTATTAGACCTTGCATCTTACTGTTCTACAAAGGATTGCAATACTAATAAAACCAATCAAAGATAAGCAAATGAAATGCGAAAGGTAAAATTACAATTGGGCTTGACGCCAACGCACGCTGGTCAATCTCATGGCATTCGACTTATGCCTTGTAACCAGGTGCCCACCCGCTGGCTGTCATGCCTACTAGCTATTACGATCAAATAGGAAGAGTTGTACAAGGATGGGCAAATAAACTCTCACAAATTAGTAAGCGACACCAATACTACAAGATAAATATAAAGGAAAAAAAATCTTTGGACCTAGGGGCTCTATAAACATAGTGGTCCACACGCTCATATTTTCTAAGTGACTTTTCCAATTTAGATAGGGAATTATAAAGACTATAGTACTTTGGAATCTCAAGAACTACTAACTTACTTGTCAGATCCCCTTCGATTTCAAGATTTTGGTTCAAAGATTTGGTTGACCTAATATGTTTTTTTGGGAGACTCGGTTGAAAAGTGTGAGGTCCGACCAAATAGGTCGAAATATCGGGCTTATGGAGGAGTCCACCGACGCGAAAAAGAGGTCCGACGGGGCCGATCGAAGGATGGCCAGCCCCGCGACCAGCCATGAGGCTGGTCGGTTGGGAAACTTCAATCGACCCATCTAAGGATGGGTTGGTTGATTAACTTGCCCCCTACTCGCGCTTTCGTCGGATGAAGAGGTAATGATGGTTTTATATATAATAAATGAGAAAAACTTTAACCAACACGAAAGAAATGAAGAGGCTACCCCTTGTTAATAAACATTGATAAGGGATATAGAAGCTAGTGATACAGGATGTCATTAATAATTATCCACAATGGCCAATGAGGTGAGAACTACTTGATATGCACTTTATATAGAGTACCACATGATAGGCTGTCTACCCTTACATGGTGTCTACCACTATGAGGCCCTCTATGTTCACATAGGCCATCTACCACTATAAGGCCACCAACCACCATGAGGCCCTCTGCGTTCACAAAGGCTGTCTACCACTATGAGGTCTCGACTACCATGAGGCCGCTTACCACCATGAGGTCGTCGACCCTCATGCGGTTACCTACTACTATAAGTCCGTCAACCCCCATGAGGTCGTCTACCACTATGAGACCCTCTACGTTCACATAGATCGTCTACCACAACGAGGCCGTCGACCACCATGAGGTCGCCTACTACCACGAAGCCTGTACATTCACATAGGTCGTCTATCACTATGAGGCCATCGACCACCACAAGGCCATCTACCACCACGTGGCCCTCTACGTTTACATGGAAGTCTACCACTCTGAGGCATATGCTACACTTAACCATAAAAATGGCCATAAGCTGGATGGGAATCGCTCAACGGGAAACGTGGGCACAACCAACCGCTTAAAGAGTTGGGATCATCCCATCATAACGTGGGAGAAGTAGAAAGATTTACGTGGGACACGTGACACCATTAACTGCTGAACGAGTGCATTGCATCATGTGCCTTTAAATACCCTAAGGTGAGAAAGGTATGACTTTCTTGAAAGCCGAACTGTTTGAATTCCCATTATACTCTCTTCCTACTTTCCTAAACCAACTACCGATTCTCACACCAGAGGTATAACGGGGGAGGAAAGCTCTGACCTCATTTTGCAGGTTGCATTCACTTATCAGAGTAGCCGGAACACCCTACACATCAAGGAGAATGTGGATGTCTGTCTTGCTACAATTTCATGTGGGATTCTAGGACTTCCCATAAATTGACTTAACAACTAAATCGAATATGTAAGGTCAGGCCTGGTGATGGTCAAGTATAATAACATTCCTACTAATCTTCTGTAAAGTGATAGATCAGGCTATAGTTCTCCTTCATCTTTGTTGAGATTCATATTCTGATCAAGAGATATCCTAGCAAGGGCTAAACCAATGGTGCTGGAGTCTGCAAGGATGTCCAAGGCATACTTTCTCTAGCATATGCGAATTCCATCCTTAGACCTTGCTACCTCAATGCCTAAAACTATTTCAATTTTCCTAGATCTTTAATTTTGGACTTTTCATTGAGTGAGACTTTGAGCTTATTGATGGAGTCAATACAATAACCAGCCACTATTATATCATCCACATATACTAGAATTACAGTGAAAGTACTACTAGTTAGCCTAGTAAATAGACTGTAATATGCCTTTGATTGGGTATATCATTGTTCAACAATGAAGTTGGAAAGCTTAGAATACCATTAGCGTGAAGCTTGCTTTAATCCATACAAACTCTTGCGTAACTTGCATACTTTATTCCTACTGATATTGAGATAACCACGAGACAATTCCATGTAGACGTCTTCATCTAAGTCACCATGTAAAAAGACATTATTTACATCAAATTGGTGCAAACTCCATCCCTTGATTGCAGCCACTGCCAGTAAGGTTCTAATGGTGATTAACTTTGCCATAGGGAAAAATGTTTCAAGTCGCTATTGTTGAGCGTATCCCTTTCCCACTAGAGGTGCCTTGTATATTTCAACAATTACATTAGCATTAAACTTTACCTTATATACCCATTTACATCCTATGGCCTCTTTATCAGATGGTAGATTGGTCAAAACCCAAGTATCATTGAGTTCAAGGGCTTCAATCTTAGCTTTCATGGTAGCACGTCATTCACGAGAAGTAATGGCTTCTTGGTTAGTTTTAGGATCAGAATGATTAGTTTTTGAAGTTGCAAAAACAGGAGAAGTCTTGCGAATTCTATTAGACTTGTAGGGTAGGTGAGTTATAATAAGAGGGTTTGATTCCAAAGTATCAATGATAGGCTTAGGAATGTCATTACTGGTTTCTTCATGAAGGTTGGAAGGTTTTGTATATGGTGGATTGTTTGGAGTATTATGCTCAGCATACTGAACCTTATCAAAAGCAGAGATTATAAGATCATTAGAGATAATAGGATTTGTGCGAAATTTGGATGGCTGAAATCAATTGAAGGAGTAGAGCTGTTGGATTTGATGTTTTTGAATGGAAAGACATTCTCATGGAAAATTACATTTCTTAAGATAAAAACTTTCTTAGTTCTTAAATCCAGTAACCGTACCTTTTACTCCAAAGGGATACCCAATGAAAATAGATTCCCTAGACCTAGGATCAAGCTTGTGTCTTCCACTGACAAGAGTAGTAACAAAAGATAGGCACCCAAATATTTTTAATTGACTATAGTTTGGCTTGATCTGAAATAAAATCTCAAAGGGACTTTTACGATCTAGGATAGGTGTTGGTGTTCTATTTATGAGATATACGGATGTCAATACAAAATCACTCTAGTATTTTAAGGGAAGGCCAATTTGAAACCTCAAGGCCCTTGCCACATTCAAGACGTGTTCATGTTTTCTTTCTACCACAGCATTTTGTTTCGGTGTTTCAACACATGTTCTTTTGTGCATTATGCTTCTTTTTAAGTAAAAATCTGTCATGTTAAATTCTCCACCATTGTCTGTTTTGATGGTTTTGATTTTTGCTTTAAATTAAATTTCAACCATTGTACAAAAGTTTTGTAAGGTTGTGGTATCTTCAGATTTAAAACTTAACATATAGATCCATGTGCACCTATTAAAATCATCAACAATAGAAAGAAAATACTTAGAACCATCCCTACTGCTTTCATTACAAGGTCCCCAAATGTCACATTGGATCAACTCAAAACATTCACATGTCCTGTGATGACTAATACCAAATGGTAGTTTATGTTGTTTTGCTAATGGACATATAGGACTGATACTAGATGATGTAGGAATTGAATATTTCCATCAAGGCTGAAGTTAGAATATGAAGAATGGCCTAATCTATAGTGACATAGATTAGATTCCTTATGGTTTTTAGTAATAGACTTAGAGGAAGAGGACGTACATTTGAACTGGTTGAGGACTTCTGACAAAGTTGAAGAAGAAACTGATTTCCTCACCATGTGATACAATCCATCTTTCACCTTACCCATTCCAATCGTTCTCCAAGTCAAAATGTCCTAGATATAACAATAATTAGAAAAGAAAACAAGGCAATACTTTAGAGATTGAGCTAGATTTGTTTTTTTACTGAAATCAAATTAAAAGTTAAGCTAGGAATGCAAAGCACATTATGCAAAATTGTAGATTCAGAGATCTTGACAGTCCCAACATGTGTGACTGGAACACTTTCTCCATTAGAATAAGCTACTTTAGCTTGAATGGGTGTAAAGAAGGAGGTAGAATAGATCATGTGACCTGTTGCTCCAGTGTCTAGAATCCATGGTGTTTCGAATCCATGATTGTGATGAAATGCAGTTAAACTTAGTGATATACTAGATAATTTATGATTGAATGTATCTAATGGAGGAAGATTTAACAAGTGTTTGGGTATTGTTGGATGAAGAAGCTAGCTATCGAGAGTTTGTTGTTGGTCTGAGGAGTGCTATTAGCTGAGAGTACTGCTCCTGACTCAATGTAGCATTTATCTACTAAATGTCCTGGCATTTAGTAGTAAGAGCATAGTGGTATGTTTGGATTTATCTTGAAGCATCTATCAAGAGAGTGATCTACAACCTTGTAGTGAGTGCAATGATATCTTTCTTTTCTGTGATGAGAAGCTCTGGTTTTCCCCCTCTGAAGTTTCTCTTGCTTAGAAAAGCCATAGGATCTGAGTTAGCAGGATTAGAATTAAATATTTTCCATCTTTTCTCTTATTGTTGGATCAAAGAGCCACCTCATTCAGGCTAAGAAATGGCTTAATGATAAGAATCCGAACCTTAATCTCCTTGCAAATCTCATTCAGTCCCATTAGAAATTTCATGACCCAGTCCCTTTACTGGTTTTGAATAACTATTTTCTAACCTTCACAAGTACAACTGGGAATGCTCTCGTAGTTCAATAGTTCATCCAAGAGAATTTTGAGCTTGGAGTAGTAAATGCTCACAGAATCTTGGTTCTACATCAAGGTGGTGATATCCTTTTTAATTTCAAATGTACGTGGAGCATTTTGCTGAAAGAACCGCTGCTCTAGATCCAATTAAAGGAGATAAGCCGTCTCTGCATATATCGTACTGCTCTTGATGTCAATCTCCATAGCATTCTGCATCCATGTTATGACTATATCATTGTACCTAAGCCAATGTTCCATCAATGGATCATTGGGATCCTTTGGTTCACATAGAGTTCCATCAATAAATTCTAGTTTATTTTTTTTATCATTAATGCTCTCCTCATAGAATGAGCCCAGGAGTAATAATTGTTGGAGTCCAGAACATGAGTAACCAGCATAAGTGCTCCTCCATCATTGCTGCCAATGTAGTAGGGATGGCTGGGATAAGTGGGATCATGAGGAAGAACACTTGAATTCCTTTCATCAGTTTGTTTTGGATTTTGAATACGATTTGGGTTAATGTTTGCATCCGTGGAAGTATTTGATTCATCCATTTCAGGCTCTAATACCATATCAATTTTGGAATGACAAAATTCTAATATTGAAGAATTGAGAGAAAGCTAAAAATGTATTCATTCAACCGTGTATAAATGTACAATGGAGGTTCTATAACACAGAAAAATGGAATCATTTCCTAACTAACTTACAAGAAAAATTAAATGCAAAACTGATTCAATACAACTACACAAAACGATCCAACTAATTCTCTTCTAGATGCTTCTCTTGTTGTTGCCTTGTCATCGATTTACGTTGGCCTTCTTGTTGATGATTGTGCTCTAGCTGATCCAGCTGATATATATTTGGCAGCTTCAATACCTCGAGCTCATTTCCTCCACATTTATACTTACCCATTTCTCTATTTTTTTTTAAACACAGAAAAATAGTTTTTATCATTATTATTTGTTTTGCTATTTTCAATGTTGGTCCTGTTGATCCCAAAAAATGTACCAATGATGTGGCCAACAGATATCAAAACCTTTCACATCCACGTAAGCTAGATCCTAACACACTTAGACAAGTCATAGGTTAAACGTTCGAGTCAGCTAGAGTAGGCATTTAGGGTGTGGGAGAGCTTAGAATGTGAGCCTCCATTCGACAAAAGGAGGTCAGCTTGGGAGTAGAACACTGGAAGTATATGTAGCAAGAATATAGACTCGAGAGTCTAAACTTGCATTTCTTTTGAATGATACTAAGCGTTAGCTTTTATACTCGAGTAAGACAAATGAGGCCCGTCGGATGATAGGATACATGGCCTCGTCAGATCAATCGGCCCTTGTTGTAAGCATCAATCAATCAATCAAGGTATTAAATGCTAGGACCTCTTTCATATCTATAAGTCCTAGTTCTTGCAAGTGAGATTTGACCATGTAGGCGTGTAGGGCAGCGTTGACAGTGAATTATCTTGTCAATCATTTCACCACAAGATCTATTAGAGATCTCGCCATTTACCTCGTTAGGACCGACCCCTACTAGGGCCTCTGCTCAAAGGGGATCGGTCCGATTTCACTCCATGGGAAATGGGTCATCTCCATACATATAACAGGGTCGCCCGTGTTGCCATGTAAGGTTTGGGGCCCTCATTATCTGCCACGTGTTTCAATTAGATACTATTATTTATATGAGTAACAACATCCCTGAAGTCCATGTATGATTATTTATAAGATACGTGGACTTTCTAGTCTGAGAGAAATATTTCGTTAATTGGAGCTTGCGACGAGGTAGAGGGATACATGGTGAGGCCCTGAAAGTAAAAGACGAGCCTATTCAGTAGATGAAGCTTATGATAAGGTAGGAATATGTGAGGTGAGGCCCTTGGGGCATATGCCGAGTCCCTTTTAGTGCTGAAGCCTGCAATAAAGCAGGATGATGTGAGGTGAGGCCCTTAGTGCGTATGCTGAGCCCCTTTAGTGCTGAAGCCTGCGACAAGGCAGGATGATACGAGACAAGGCCCTTAGTGCGTATGTTGAGCCCCTTCAGCAGCTGAAGCCTGTGACAAGGCAGGATGATGAGAGGTGAGGCCCTTGGTGCGTATGCCGAGCCCCTTCAATGACGGATGCCTGCCAGGTGACGTGCTCTAATGATTTGAAGGGCATGTTGATTCCCAATAAAAAAAATAGTAAGTGGTGTGGCAACTTCCCAAGCTTGAGCTACGTGCGCATTTAATACGTAATGATGATGATATTTTACGCCTTGCAGGGCCTACGAGTATATACGGTGCGTGTTCAACACGACTTCATCTGAGCCCTTAGTTTGAATTTTTAGGAAGCACTCTTTTATATTAACATGATGATGAGATCACAGGTGGAGGGTTCAGATTATAGTAGAGGAAGATCCAACGGTGAGGGTTCTTTTACCATGCCTACATAAAAGGCTGAAAACTACGTTTTCCTGTTTTCTTCACTTTGCGAAAATCAAAAGTTCAAGTGCTGAAATCCTTTAAAATTTTCCATACCCTCCATCATTCCTTGTCCGATGAGCAGCTTCGTTCTTCTTATTTTTCGGCATCCAGATCCTTTGTAAGTATCTAAGCATCTTCAGATTTTCAAATCCATTCACACTAAACTGGCCTCCATTTCAAAGAAGTCATCCGGGGGATTTTCCAAAGTAAACATGGTATTTATCTGTGCCGAGGTGGGTGTGGCCCCTATAATCCCCATTGAAAGGATTATTGAGGTCATGAGGGTCCTTATAGTGCATGGATGATGCTAGAGGGTCTTGTAGACTATAGTGTTAGTTGGGGACCTCTTTGTGGCCAACAGATATAAAAGAGGGTAAGTTGGAGACCTTTCGGGAGAGGTATAGGATCCTCGACAACATAGAAATGTTTGTGCCGACCATATAAGAGAGGGCATACTTTCCTAGAGAGGGGTGTGTGGCAGTGAGCGAGGCCATTATGGCCGGAGGGATGAGCAACCTCTACACCCCTTCTTCGGATATATTCTTAGGCAGTATAACTTGGCCAACTAGTACCTAATGCATGAAGCCAGTTAGCAGGGGCCTTTCTTCTTTAGAAGGAGGTCACTCTGGTGAGGATATGCCTCCACACATTTTTCAAACCCTCTTTCAACCTCAAGCCTCTAGTGTGGAGAGTGATTGTAAGGAATGGTATTGTATGAATCCATGAGGCCCACATTGTCCTTTCATCTGGGGGACCTCAACTTTTATCAAAAATTGGAAGTCATCTTAGTTTTAGGTCAGGGGTTGCTGGCAGACAATGAAAGGAGATGTGGTTCTAGAGATCACTGTACCAACCCAATATCATGAGTATAGTGAGTTGAGCCTTCTTTCATTGTGCTACTTCTTTAATATATTGGCCCCTTCCCCTTCCCCTCTTTTTTTTCTTTTTTCCATTTGTCTAACACGAGCTTTATGCAGCTGCAGTTAACCGGTTAGAGCTCGAGCCATCTGAGTGGGCCATTATCTAGGCAATATACTACCTGCCCACGGAGAGAAGGTACTTCAAGAACGTCGTCAACAAGCAAAACCTCTTCGTCACCCATCAACTGATGGCTACAAAAGGTAAAACAAGGCGACTTGCTTCTCGACCTGTCAACCATTATCTCCCATAATTTTCCTATTTGTTTCTTTTTTTTGTAGAGCAACACGACAATAGAGAGTATGTGAAGCCTAATTTGCTCCAGCCGAGGAGCCTAGAGAGGCTCAGAAAAAGAAGTCCCTGATCACCTCTTTATGATGCTGGTATATCTCTCTAAAATAAATCCACCGCTTCCTCCAGTAAAGATGGGAAAAAAGGAGAAGGGAGAGAAAGACAAGGATAAAGAAGAGGAGGCCTCTTTGGAGAGGCCCCTTAAGAGGAAATTGATTCTATCGAAGAATACCGGGCCTCTCCCTCTCCCAAAACGCTAAACAACCATTGGTGAATCACTGCGGCATCCCATCGTCGCCATGCTCATTTTCTCCATAAAAAGTTTTGATGTGGAGGAGGCTACCGAGGAAGAAGTAAGCCTCATAAAGAGGAAAATGGGAATGGATGCTAGGAGTGCCCCATCTGAAGGAAAAGCTTAAAACTTTTTGGGTAAGAGGGCTGATGAGATAGCCTCCTTGGTGAAGGAGATGCTCCTTGTTAAAGTCCAAGGAGCTACGAGGGTCCATCATAAGTATTAGACTAATAAGTACTCGTCGTATGTGGAGACCTGCGACGCTGTGGATATGGTAGAGGCGGGTCTTGCCATGCAGGCTCGCTCTCAAAGACTTTTCCTGAATGTTCAAATGAAGCTGAAGCGATTGTAGGGCCTCAATAGAGAGTACCTTACCAAAGTGGAAAGTGCTAAGGCGACGACGAACATGGCTAAGGCTGAGGCATCTTCGACCAATGAGGCCATGGAGGCCTCCAAGATGAAGCAGGCAGAGGTAGAGTCGAGAATGGATGCAATCACTAAGGAAAACAATAAATTAAAGAAGGAATTCCATCTCTGCAAAGCCAAAGTCAATGCTCTGATGAAGTGAGTAGAGAACTCTGATAACTTGCAGAAAATAGCTTCGTCAACCTTGGAGGTGGAGGTGGACAATAAGGGTAAGGGAGACCTGGAAGCCAAAGTTGAGGAGTTGATTGCTGAAGTAGACGATCTAAGGCAGCATTTAAGGGGAGCTAGGACGGTGGTAGTGAATGAGTACGTTTTTCACTTCCATGAGACAGCTGAGTATGACAGCCTCGGTATATACTGGCGAAAAGTTGCGTACAACGAAGTTCTTGCGAGGCTCGTTGATTGCATCCTCAACTGGATCTGACCACCTTAAAGAAGAGTTCATGCCTGCCGTACCTTCCACCCCTGCCAATGAAGATGAAGACCAAGTGGAGAAAGTAGATGCTCTTGAGGAGTCTCGGTAGGATGACGCTGCTGCCTCTTAGGATAGGCCACCCTCTTTTATAATGAACTCTTTATAATGAGTTCAATTTGGTTGTAAATAAATCTTTCCAGTTCTTAATTTGATGGTTCATGGGCTCGCCATATTCGTATTCATAGTAAACAGTACTAACGTATGGGTGTCGTTTTTAACCAATAAATCAATTACTAATGGGCTCGCCATAGTTGAATTTGGTTAAACAATTAGAACGCATGAGCTTACCACAATTTAAATAATCATGGCTTTAAGCATCGATGTTAAGTTTTATGGGCTCACCATAATTTAATTGATCATTAACCAGCTAATGGGTTTTTCATAATTTAAACAATCGTTGGCTTTAAGTGTCAATAATTAAATTTTATGGGCTTACCATAATTTAATTGATCATTAACCACCTATGGGTTCACAATAATTTCACTTTCAATAAATCATCGTGATATAGGCACTTGTTATACATGAGTTCATTTATGAGCTCGCCATGCATATGAACTAGTTTATGGGCTCGTCATAGCTGCTGTAGTTGATCAAAAGCGGTATGAGCTTGTCACAGTTAAAAATGAAAGGTGCATACATTAGTCATAAAGCGTACATAAGTAATGATAAGGACCTTTACTGATAATACATTCTTAGATTTCAACATTCTAAGGATGGGATTGCACCTTCCCATCCAAGTTTTCAATTAAGAAGGTACCTAGCCTAACGTCATCTGATCTACGGTAGGGGCCTTCCCAGTTTGGACCCAATGTACCAACTCCAGGTTCTTTAGAGGATATAAAAACTCTTCTAAGCACCAGATCGCCTCTTCTGAATGATTTCTTCTTCACCTTAGCATTGTAGTACCTTGCTATTTTCCTTTGATATGAGGCCAGTTTCGTTTGAGAGTCATCTCTCCTTTCTTCAAGGAAGTCGAGCTCGTATCTCCTTATCCGATCATTAGATACCTCGTTGAATTGCAAGCGACGAGGTGAATGAAGACCCACTTCAACCGGCTCATGGCAGCCCCATATACCATGGAAAAGAGGGTCTCCCCTGTTGTCATTCCACTGGTTGTACGAATTGCTCATAGCACATGAGAGAGCTCGTCCACCCATACACCCTTTAATGCATCAAGTTTCTTCTTTAAGAGGTCTTTTATAGTCTTGTTGATGCCTCAACCTGGACATTTGCCTGGGGGTGGTGAGGGGAGGATGAGTGTTTTCTGATACCCAATTCGTCACATAGGTCTCTAAGCCTCTTGTCGTCGAACTACCGCCCGTTGTGTGTAACGATTGAGTGGGAAATTGCGAACCTGCATATGATATATTTCCATATGAATTTAGAAGTGTTTGCTTCAGTTATTTTAGCTAACGGTTATGCCTCGACCTAGTTAGTGAAATAATCAATGACAACTGCACTCCCTTTTCCTTTAGGCATAGATCCTATTAGGTTGACCCCTCATTTGGTGAATGGCTAAGGACTAGATACTACGGTCAGCTCTTGGGATAACTTTCTTTGAATGGCGGAGAAGCGCTGACACTTGTCGTACCCACCTTTTCACGAATTGTATAGCATCTTTTTTTAAGGTCGGCCAATAGTACCATTGCCTTAGCACCTTGCCAATGCTGGGCCCCCTGTGTGGTTACCACAGATTCCTTCGTAGATTTCTCATAAGACGTAGTCAGCCTCATCTCCACCAGTGCACCGTAGAAGAGGGGATGAGAAGCCTATTTTGTAAAGTACTTCGTCTTGGAGTACATGGTGGGGCGGCCCTACGTCTGATCTTGTGGGTCTCTTCCTTGTTTTTCGATAAAATGTGATCCTTGAGGTAATTTATGATAGGTTGCGTCTATTGTGGGTTCCTCCAACCCACATCACCTCTTCTACTTTGGCTGTGGAGGGCCTGAAGAGGTATTCAACCGTTACGATTTTGAGCAATTCTGAGTCTTTGCTAATGGCCAATTTCGATAAGGCATTTGCGTGCACGTTCTCCATTCTTGGGATTTGGGTTAACTCAAACTTTTCAAAGCATAGGATTAAGTTCATAACCTTCTTTAGGTACGCTACCATGCCTTTAACCTTGGCTGCAAAATTGCCGCTGACCTGGCTTACAACTAACTGGGAGTCACTTCGAACTGCCAAGTTTTTGACCTGCATTTCTTTGGCCAATCTGAGGCCAGCTGGAAGCGCCTCATACTCAGTTGCATTTTTGGAGGTTTTAAAGTCCAACCTCACTGCACAATTAAGCTTGTGACCCTCTTGGCTTTCTAGTAGTACACCAGCCTCTGATCCTATCTCTTCAGTAGATCTGTCAACAAACAATTTCCAGGTCGGGGGGTCTGCTGGCTCCATCATTACATTGATACTTGTTGCCTCTATGATATCTACTATTAAATTCTGCACTGCTTGGTATAAAATGTCAAATTCAATTAACTCAACAACCCATTTCATCAACTTTCCTGATGCGTCTGGCTTGTGGAACACTTATTTGAGGGGGAGGCTTGTTAGTACACGTATACTATGGGCCTGAAAGTAGGGCCTCAGCTTCCTAGAGGCGATCATGAGGGACAAACAAGTTTCTCCATATTGGTATAACGCGTCTCAGCTGGCAGGAGGGTCTTGCTTACGTAGTAGACTGGTAATTGAGTGTTGCCCTCTTCCTTTACTAGTACCGAACTCACCGCATCGGCACTTTCGGCCAGATACAGTAGCAATGCTTCTCTATTCTTGGGCTTTGAAGAATGGGAGCTTGGCCCGTGCTTCTTCAGCCCTTGGAACACCTCTTCACACTCTTCATTCCACTGGAGCCTCTTTCCCCATTTTAAGACTTTAAAAAAAGGCAGGCACTTATCTATAGCTTTGAAGATGAAGCGGTTCAGTGCCGCGAGGCATCCTGTCAAACACTACACTTCCTTGGGCTTACTGGGGATTTCATGTCCAGCCAAGCCTTAACTTTCTCAAGGTCCTCAATGCCTCGTTAATTAACCATATCACCCAAGAACTTTCCAGAAACAATGCCAAATGCGCATTTCAATGGATCCAGCTTCATCTGATACTCCCTTTAAGATCCTGAAGGTAGCCCTTAAGTATTCGATATGGTCTGCAGATCTGAGGCTTTTTATGACCATGTCATCGACATACACTTCCATCATTTTACCTATGAGGTTGGAAAACATTTTATTAACTAGACGTTGATAGGTCGCGCCAGCATTTTTCAAACAAAACAACATGACTTTGTAGCAGTAGAAGCTTCTATCAGTGATGAATGAGGTATTTTCCTCGTCTGTTGGGTGCATGGAGATCTAGTTGTATCCTGAGTATGCATCCATGAAACTTAAGAGTTCGTGGCCTTGGAATCGGGAAATTATCTTTTGGGCAAGTTTGGTTGAGGTTGGAGAAGTCTATGCAGACCTTCCATTTGCCATTGGCTTTCTTCACCAAGACGGGGTTAGATGTCCATTTTGGACACAATGTCTCCCTAATGAACCCATTAGATATGAGCCTTTGCACCTCTTTCTTCAATGTTACGTATCTTTCTGGGTTCAGGGCTCTCCTTTTTTGTTTGTGAGAAGTGAACTTTGGGTCCAAATTAAGTCGGTGGCAACTGACTCTAGGATCATAGCCTACCATGTCCTCGTGTTTCCATGCAAATATATCCAAGTTGCTAAGCAGGAAGTCCTTAAGCTTGGTTTTTTCTTCTGATTCGAGCTCCTTCCCTATTTGTAACACCCTCTTGGGGTCACCTGAATCCACAGGGAAAAGTTTTAGCTCTTCTACCGGGGTTGCCTATGAGTTTGATTCTGTGATTCGAGGGTTAAATCCACTTCAATGAACCCTTCTTCAGGGGCGTCTATTATGTTGATATCTCTTCCATGTTCAGGGATAGGACCTTCTTCAGGTGCGTCAGCCGTTTCAGCATCCATCATGACCATATTTACACTGTGGGGCTCAGATTTCCTTAAGGAGCTAATGTAGCGTTCTCTTGATCCCATCTGATCCCCTTGCACCGTGGCAACTCCTTTCTTGATAAGAAACTTCATACATAAATGATGTATGTATGTTACAGCTTCAAGTTCTTTTAAGGCGGGTCTCCCTAATACTCCGTGGTAGGCGGATCGATGGTCTACATCAAGGAACTCCATGAAGTGATGAGATTTAAAGGGGGGCTTTCCTATTTCCACTGCCAATGTGAACCTCTCTCTGGGATGATGCTATCACCAGTAAAGCCATACAAGGATGTAGTCATAGGGGTATGTTCATGGTCCACCATCATCTTGTCGAAAGTGGTTCCGAACATGATATTAACCGAACTCCCATTGTCAATCAACATGCGCCCAGTCCATTTCTAGCTATGGCGACTGGTACTACCGGTGCGTCACAGTGTAAGTAATGAAATCCTACAGTGTCAGCTGGGGAAAAAAGTGATTGGCGGGGTGCTCCCAGATTCACGGCCAGTGTTATTGATCAAGTAGTTCGCATAGGGGGATCTTTCGCCTTTCTTGCGTAGTTTCTCAGTGCGTTCTTGGAATCTCCCCCATGTGTGGACCGCATATGATGGTGTCGATTTCTCTGATGGGAGCGTTATCAGCATTTTTTTGGAGGCTCTTTCTTGGGCCTCTGCCCTCTCGTCCTACTTCTACCTTTCTCGTGTTCTTGTCGAGGTTATTCGTTCTTACGGTGCCGCCTCGCCTCGTTATGCCTATGCTCTATCTCTTGTCTAGGCTATGGTACATTCCTCTGTGTTTGAAAGGTATTTCTACCTTCAATGTGGGGTCAGTGGGTCCTTCATGATATGACTTGGATAGGTAGTTCTCAGTACTATGGCTATTAGTTCGATGATACGTGCAATATTGCCTATCTCGAGGTTCCATGTTCTTCCCTCTGCCTCTTCCTCTAGATGAGTTCAGTTGCCTTTAAACCTCAGGTCCAATCTCCTCATATGCCAAAGAGGGTACTGCGTTGAGCGTGGCTGTCGCCGAACTTGGCCTGAGGTGGGGGCTATGGTGGTCCTGCTTGGGTCCACTGTTGGTCCACCAAGTAGGATATAGGGCCTATTCTCTATCTTTGAGGTAGTGAGAGTCCCAGTGAGGTTCTATTGCGGTGGTCAATCAGCTCCTCATTGACGATCTTGCTTCTCATCATCTCTACCAAAGTATCATAAGAAGTAGGTTTTTTGTTTTGCACGTCTCTCCAGAATAGTGTTTTCATGTTGAGGCCTACCCTTGGGGCCGAAAGGGGTTCCATATCCGTAACTTGCTTACAATAGGTTATTTTATATATGAAATGAGCCAAGTAGCTTTTCAAAGTTTCACCTACTTGCTACCTCATGTCTTGCAGCCTCTGGATGGGGGCTTCATCTTCTTTAATTGACAGATACTGGTTTAAGAAGGCCTTTTTAAGGTCTGGCCAACTTTTGATGCTGCCAGCTGGGATACGACTGTACCAGATTTCTGCAGCCTCTATTAGTGTGAGATGAAAAGCTCTGTATTTTAACGCTGGCAAGGCTCCTCGTAGAGACATGTGGGTATAATTGTTGAGGTGCTTTATCGGATCACGTTTTCCTTCGTATTTGGGTAACTTTGGTGGCACAAAGTGACTTGGAATCGGGACACTTCTCAATTCTTGAGAGAAGGGCAAGCTTTCATCGTCATCATCCAACTCAAATGATCTGTAGGGACCATTGGAATCATTTTCCTCCGCTTGATAACGAGGGGGTTATTGTGACACCCCGAACTTAAACTTCGAGTGTCACGTACTAACGTAATAACTTTGGCCTTGGTTACTTGTAAAATTTCTTAAATAAAATGTGAT
>CAIGRF010296894.1:39020-51337 GCA_903798235.1 Fraxinus ornus | reverse complement strand
ATACTTTTGTGCAAGTGGTTTCGTTTCCTTGTGCTTTTGTGTTCAGTAATTTATGCATGAATTGCCAATGGGCCTTCGGGTTCTTTAGAAATAGATAAGAGATCCTACGTGATTTAAGATGACCTAGATGGGTGTTTCGCTTGGTCACCGAGATATTCCATAATAGAAGAGTGGTATGAAGTGTTTATTTTATTGCTTATAATTGTATACGGAAACTGCACGTATCTCATTGGGTGTTTTCAAAATACTCTCTTACAAAATTTTACAGATTAGTTCGGGTCGATTGGATCTTTGGCGGGATGGTGCAGCGAACTGTCAATGGATTACAACCTACGAGAATAATACTAAGTTTTACTGCTCTTATTTAGATTTATTAGTTCATTTTGCTCAATAACATTATTAGCAAATTTATTAGTTAGAGAATGTTTGAATTGTTTTAAAGACATGATTTTATAATTCGAATTTAAATTTATGAATGATTTGTTTATTGAGAAAAATAGAATTTTATAGTTCCGCATCTTAAGTACATGAAAATTTTTGTTGGTAACACCTAAAGGTGTATTAAAAATTGGGGCGTTATAGACTTTGAGTATATACTTTGGTCCTACTCTTTTATCATAGAAACACAGCATAAATAGGCATAGCTAACATTACCCGTTATTTTTGTTTGTATCACAATTTTCTCATGTTTTCTGAAGGAAGCAAAGATAAGAAAAGATTTACCTCCATCTCAATCCAGCGCCTCTCTAAAATATACCAAATGGAAATTGAAAAGGAACAATGATAAGACATAAACCAATGCTGATTACTGCTCCACTATGTCAAATCAATACTTGAAATTTAGGATGAATGATTTTATTCATAGACAATTTAACTGTATTTATAACAGTAAAATCCAACCTATGAAAGGAAATAAAATACTATTCCTAACTGTAGAAGGAAAAGGATAAAGGAAAGAATAAAGAATCATATTATTGAAAAGAAAATTATTAATTCCTAACTAGACTAGGATATAAGGTAGAAGAAGATATTTCTATAATTTTGTATTTTAACTTTCCCCCTCAAGTTGGTTCATACCCAACTTGGATGGTTATGTGCAGAATAGATCACTACATGATAACCGTTGCTCAACTGGATTGCAACTCCAAGTAGTAAAAACCTCTCCCTCCCTCCCGGTTCGAGTCATCATCTTGGTTTAGATTGTTCCACATGAGGAGATACTTGAGAAATATGAAAAGCAAAAGATGGAGAGGCATCAATGCTAGCAACACGAGCAAATTTCTTCTTCTTTTCAGCTTATTTATTTTTGAACCACTCCGGATAACCAAGTAATTTCCAGCAAACATCAACTGTGTGAAACGTTATGATAGTGGGTGCAGGGCTGTAGAAGGGCTGAAGTATATGAACATGAGTTATTCTTCTGGACAGTCAAAGCTTTGATACCAAATTGATATTTAGACTAAATGATTTTATCCATAGACAATTAACTCTATTTATAATAGTACAATCCAACCCATGAAAAGAAAGAAAAGACTATTCCTAACTTAGAAGGAAAAGAATATAAAATCATACTATAAAAGGAATTAAATTAATTTTTAACTAGACTAAGATATAAACTAGAAGAAAATATTTTTATAATCTCCTATTCTAACTAATATTATACAGTACAATGATTAGTTTGATCATGTAAGGCGACTGCCTGGATGCAGTTTACCTAGAAAAAGATGTGGTAACATGTAGATAGGTTCTCTAAAAGAAACATCTTTTTAAATGAACTGGTGCTGCTGAATTCGACTAAACAATGAAAAATATTCGTTTTTTAAGTTCTTGACAAAGTAAAGAAATAGTATGAACATGTGTCTATATTTCACGTTTTCATGCAATTTTTATAATGGACAAAAGTAGGCAATTAATCATTTTATACTCCACTAAACAGTGTGAGTGCACCGATTCTGCTGAAAATAACTTTTACATGCACCATGGACAAATCATAGCTTGTCGGAAAGATGAGGTAAAAGACGTCTGGAAAATTTGAAAACAAAGGGTAAGCCGTGTTATAGTTTATTGTATAATTTGATTTAAAAACATAAACTGTTAGAGAATGCCACATGCAAGCAAACAAGCACGCATAAATGTATTATGTAGACATGATGTGTTTGAGTATGAATTTTGAGGTTAAAGATCTGTCTCATGCAAGACCTCTCCTCTCTTTTCCTTCCCCTTCTACTCTCTTTGAAATGTCGAACGAAAATATTCAGCATAGTTGATAAAAACCAAAAATAATGCAAATAAATTTTAAATGGAATAAAGTAAATTTGGTCACAACTTTGGCCTTTACAATTTACCATGTTCAAACTGTCAAATATACTCAATAAAAGACTCGATGCCCCTCTTTGTGAGAGGTTCTCTCATTAAATAGGACTAAAATAACAACTAAATATGGAAGCAATCAATTACAATATTAATTAATGGTAAAAACAATATAAACATTGAGGGGTTGCTCAATTGGCTAGGCTTTGGATTTGCTCCCTAATGGTCACCAGTTCGAATCCCCCCAGGGCCATTGAGGTGAGTATCGACTGTAAACTTCAAGGCCCGTGGGATTAGTCGAGGTGCACACAAGTTGGTCCGGACATCCACGGTTATCAAAAAAAAAAAATGGTAAAAACAATATATCTATATCTAATATAATTATAATAATATAATTGTAATTTTCGACGATCTTTGGAATCTTATTCAATCTTCGACGATTTTCGAAATCTTATTCAAGCTCCTTGACACAAACAACAATCAGGAATTCAGGATGGTGAACCGCATGAAAAAAAATGCAAATTTACAAAGTTCATCCACCATTTTTAGTGCGCATTCATAATGCACTTGCAGATTTCTATTTCATGATGAGATAGGAACATGGTAAATAAGCCAACCACTTCCGAGTTTGCCAAAACAAGTTTGTACAAATCAGAGCTTGAATTGAAAGTAGCATTTCTGTACAAAGGAAGAAATATACTTACCAGCTTATGAAGCAAGTCCGGCTGCTCTTCAAAAAGGTCGGGCAAATGTTTCCTCATGGCTGCTTCCAGTTTAAGGGCATCAGATCCTGGAACGCCATACCAAATCTTCGGAGCTCCCCAATGCATGTAGTTTAATGAGTACAAGTGGTGGTCCTCAACATGCTGCTAACAAATAGAAGAATGTAAGAAACGTCATGGATAAAATTACAAGCACCGAATAATTAAAGTCGTCGTCTATCAATCTATCACAGTGATGTTTCTTCCACAAGAGGAAGAGAAATAATTATTATATCAAACATTTTCTTTTCGTGTCAATAGAAGACTACGTTGATGATGGTTTCAAAATCGATACTAAGACAGAGTACTAAGGAATCTATAGGTTTTTGGTTGAATAGAACAAAAGGAGAATAAATGAAATGGCACTTCAGAAATAGTAGAAATAATGATAATAGTGGAGTACTATATGATGGTATTGTTCCCAAAAACGATTATTTTAACCAATGGAGGAGGAATAGAAGAAATGTAATGCAAAAAATTAGAGTGGGTTGGATAAAATGGAAAAGTGCTACAGCCTACAGGAATTTGATGTGAAAAGAAGATAATAAGGTTGAGATGTCAGTCTATAGCAATCAGTGTTGGGTCGATAAAAGGACACAATAAATTTGTTCTTTTTTGCAAAATGCCTAGAATATTGGCGGGCAACTAGAAGAGTGCAAAACTGAATTAGAACACTGTCACCTTGTCAGCTTCAGACCTTGAAGGCAACTTTTGAAGACGTTTTGGAACTATTGGTAAATATATTACAGTCGTAAGTTCTTTAAACTCGCATTGCAAAATTTTTTACCACCAGAATTCAGAGCCCAGGATTTGGAAGGATAATCTTGAACTAACATCTTCAAGGCAGTTATATTAAAATTTGCACCAAAAACAGAACTGTTTTCGATGGTCAAGAATATTTTCCAGCTTTAAATAACCACAAGTAACTTCTACAGATAAGTATCTTATTCAAGTTCAAAATAGTGCACTATGTTATACACTCTACTAACACCATATTTTATGCAAATGAAGAGAAATTCCATTTTACTTACCCAACAGAATGAAGAAAAGCAAATTCCTAAATACAGCCAAGGGACTAGAACACCAGATATGTCACCGCTTTCAAATGAAAGTACAGAACCAGGAAGCCTAGGTAAGTTATTCAAGTTCCATCCAGAATTGACGTATTTGATGTCAGAAGTAGAACCAGCTTGGTGAGAGTGTTTAGGAAACCCACTGCCAAATTCTCCTGTTTCTAAGTCAGCCCCGTAAAGCACCTAGAAAGGAAGACGGTAAAAGATGAAAAAAATTACTAGAAAGAGAAAAAAAGCCAAATGATATAGACATTCTAACTTATAAAGATATCAGTAACATCAATATTACCTCTATTCCTTCTGTTGGTTTTTCCACCATCCGCCAATACTCACCCTCAATATTCTCCACTGAAGGCTGCCACTGCTCCTTAAGCAAGGTAGTGTTACCTCCCAAGTCTGAACTAGTATTGTTTTTCCTGAAATATTGGGCCTTGAAATCATCAGCATACTTCTGAAATGCATTCAGAGTAAATTCAGGACCAGGTTCAAACCCAAATCTCTCAGCCTCATACAGTTTAACTTCACCAGGAACCCTGATTTCCACATTACCAAACCCATGATCAACTCCAGTTTTCACGCATCTTCTTCTTTTCCTCCTTTCTGGTAATTCGTTTGCAATATCTTTCTCACTGAATCACGATTTTGAAGTTTGTCAATACGCTGGATACGAGTGCTAAACTTGGATCTCTCCCATATATTCTTTTCCTTCAGAGGACAAGGAGGTTTCCATGAAGGGGGAGGTACTATGCGACAAATTCCGTATGTTTCTGCTTTAGAGCGTATACTTGCAATATATTTTAAAGTATCTTCAAACTCCTGATAATAAATTATTCATCAAAACAGTGCCATTATCATAGTTATTTGAGCTGTTGTTTGGTTTGGATTAAAATCTAAGTCAAAGTGAACAATTAATTTTCACCACACATTTCATCAACTTTTGTCAAAATCTACTAAAAATCTAATTTTGAGTTGAACCAAACAGGGGCTGAAGTCCAAAGATGAAGTAAGTTCCAAAAAAAATACTAAAGTGATAAAATATCCAAGTACAGCCATAGTGGGATATTGGAGAAGTGGGTAAATATGCAGTAAAAGAAACAGAAAGGACCTCTTCAGTCGGATAAAACACAGGAGCCTCCTGAACATCAGGCCTGCGAACTTCTTCCGGATCCCAATTTGCAGTTACCTGTTCCAAATTAATAACTTAAACAAATCAAAAGGTGATAAATGAACACTATATCAGTTTCTATTCATTTCAGCTGCTTTACAGTTATAACAATAACCGGATGTCTATTAATAAACACCAAAAATGATATTAACCATTCAAAGTCTTAAGCTATGAAATGAAATTGACTAGCCACTGGTTTGGTGAATATACTGCCAGAGACATCTCACAATATATGTTTACCTAAGTTGCATATAAAAGCACCAATGCAAGTACTTAAATATTTTTTAGCGTGATTACAATTTTACCAAATTAAGAAACCATTTTCAGTTAAATGACTACTAGTTTTTTAAGTGTTAACCTTTTGGCAGTTGCTACGCTCTTCACATCCACAAATAACCCCTTTTGGGAGTTGGGTCCTCAAAAGAATGTTTTGCAAATGTAAATAGATATAAGAATCAGAAATCAACAATATACGTGCAGAAAAAGAAAAAAGTTAAAACAAAACTTGATCAACCTGCTCAGAATCAGACTCATCACCATTGTTATCAAACTGGCTGTAGTTAATCCAAGGTCTATGTCTAAGGGACTTCATGAATTTCAAATCATCACCACTCTCAAACTCTGTTTCTATCTGAACTGCCTGTGTTCCAGAAGTGCCAGCAGAAGCACAGTAACTACTTATTTTATTATCTTTCACCCTCTTTAGGGTGAAAGGAACAAGTGACTCAAAACCAGGTGGAATTGAGGAAATTTCCATGTTCTCCTCTTTGACACAAGGTCCAAAAAGTTCTGTCCCCATCACCACTGGAAAATTAAAGAAAACCACGTCTCAAAATAGATGGAATATTTTTTCTCAAAATAGGCCAGGTGGTGCTCTTTGTTTCTATACTAGCCAAAAACAAGGAGAGAGAAGGTAACCTAGAAGTTATCCTCAATCAAAGACAACAAAGAATTATAGAAACCTCGGTATGAACCTTCAGTGTGTAAAATCAAGCGTCAACAACAAGATCAGCATCTTAAATCCACGCGAATTGTGACAGTCTACAAAAAACTTAATAAATACCAGGTAATTCTTCAGTGGTTGCATGAAATTTTATCTGCATATCAAGCAAAAACAAACAATAGTAAGCAAAACAGACCAAATATACAATCTCATTCAACTAATGCTGTATATTATTTTCTCATTTATTCATAAACCCAAGTACGAGCAGAAGTCTTAAAAGGGATTTGTAACTCTTGCAAAATGCAAGAAGTGATCTCCGAGATGAACTACCACAAACAAGATACTAAATTCAGAAGGCTACATGTGGTTTTGTACTTGGAAACCCAAATATCATAACTAAATAAATTGCAAAACCAAAAGTTGAAATTCAACATAATCTCCTATAATAACCAACACTAGGTCCATAACAGCCCCCCAGTCCCTCCAAAAAAATATCTAATTACCAGTAAACCTGCTGCAACTCAAAATGTCAAGCTTATCTATCCTCCTCCTCTTCTCCCTTCTATTGAAATAAATGAAGAATAAAGGACGCACAAAAAGTGGGAAGAAAGATCAAAGAAAAAATCCCTTTCCTTAGGCTTAAAGAGCCAGTCGCTTTCCCATTTGTACATTTTAAGTAAAACAATAACAGCGCAAATCCTTCCTTTGTATTATGTTATTTACTAGATGAACTGATGAAGTAATACGTATTGCGGAACTCAGAAGAGCAACAATATAAAATAGCACAAAGGTTTTCTAAATAATGACAAAAATGTCACCCAGGTCACAAGCACCCACCGACACGAATGTGTTGGTGTGCACTTCATATTTAAATTTCTTTCCAAAATTTACCAATTTATGAACATATGACACAAACATCAAATGCACCATAATTCATATGTGGATTTTTAGCCATATTAAAATTTGTAACCTAGTTGGCACGCTAACAAATTTCACAAATTATACAAGGTTTTGATTGCGTTAGACCGACTTCAACTCCATAAGTAACATATATTTTAGCACTACTCTCTTATTGAATGGATAATGAATGTTAATTACTGTTTGGAAAGTCACTTCAGTCATTTTTAACTATAAGAGGCTTCTGTTTCCGATGCTATAGACAAGGACCATACCACTTCCATTGTATTGAGACATCAAGCATAGTCATCTAAATGCTATTACTAACGTCGGGGCAGTCATTTTGACAAATATTTTTTCTCATTGTCAATCCTTCAATACAGTTGTTGGTGCAATCCAAATCGTCACCTTACAATCCTTGCAATATATTTTACCAGCGCAACTATATTTTTTAATTGTTCTCTCATTCCAACTGGCCACATCCCAGACGTTTTTTATATAATTGATGTTGAGCTATAATGTGAAAAAGCTTTCCGACAACGTTTGACAATTCTTAAGATCGATTAGCAATTCTCTAAGGTCTCAATCTGAGACTCAAGCTCTATAAATACAATTATCCATGATAAGTATCAACAATAAAACATGCATTCCATCAAACTAATGATTCATGAAAGAAAAAGAGCCTTAAGTTTGTCAGCATCAAAACATTTACTGATGTGAGCAAGGAAAAACTACACAGAATAATAATTAACAGTTTCAACTTTTAAAATAATTACATATTCTGATCCAAGGATCTAAATCTCTTTGGGCCTAAAACTGCATAGAAACTCCTTTCACTACACCAAGATGTTCCAGGAAAATTCAACAATTCTGAAATAATAACTATAAAACAAAATAGCTGATAGCATAAATACGTAGGTCCTTAAAGCTAAGAGTCCAAACTCAGCAGATCAAAACCCTAACACTGACCTTGGTGGATGTGAAAGAAATGGAGATGGTACCTGCAAATTCACTTTTAGGTCAGAGCAAAACTGAAAATAATTGCTTGGAACAAAGCACCATCAATACACTTGAAATTATCTCTCAAAAAAGCCCCCACAAAATAAAAATCAAAATCAACTCCACAGCTGGAAACCAAAATTCAGCCCTAGATGAAAATTCACAATTCCCATAAATTCCAGTTTCATATCAAGTATTAATAAGGTAAGTACGTATCCATTAATTTATCAACAAAAGCTTCGGAAAAAAAAAAAATAGAGATCGATTGATGTATTAATATACTTAGCACCGTTTGGTATAGATTAAATTTTCAATCTCGTTCTTTTATTTATTTTCAATTACACGTTTTTCAATAAAATAATATTTTCTATTACATCAGTAACTTTTCCTTCTTTTTTAATCATATATTTTTCATCATTCTACTATCTCAGAATACATTCTTCCAAAATAACGTTGTTCAAACACACCCTTTCTTAAAAAAAAAAAAAATCAGAGACGCAGAAATTAATGCAACGTACCCTAACTTTTTACTACAGTAGCATGTGCCCGGTGCCCATTTGTCACAGAAATCTCTCGGGGTCAAAAAGCTATTGAATTTTGGTATGGACTATGGTCGATATAAAATATAATTGAGGTAGTTTTTAGGGTTCTTTTATATTTTTTAGGACCAGAGTGGTATGGGTAGAAATTTAAAGTGGCCTAATCTTGTGATTAGAGTATGATTAGGCAATCGTTAGTTACTACTGTTATTAAAGAAAATTGTACTACTGGGCCTCTAATCTATTATAATGTTAATCCCTAACATTTAAAATGGGGCAAATTAGTTCTTGATTTTTCTTTATAGTTACACGATTAGTTTTTAGTGACGAAATATGTCCTCTATTGTGTGTGGACTTTACAAAACGTCTGTGTTTGAAAGCAAAAATGCCAAGCTTCACAAGTTAGACAAGAGTTACCCAACAAATTAACACATATTTGGAGGACTAGTTGTGCAATTATTATAAAATGTTTAAACAAATTTGCTTCTTTTTTACCACGAGTCATTTTCCTCGACTAAAATTTATCTTGGCTTTTACATACTTTGCAAATGTTTATTTGGTTTATGCTTATAGCCTTTGTGGTAAGGGATACTTTAGAATCGTTAGACATAAATCTTGTTATAATTATTGCGTCTTCATTTGTTGTGGCGATGCAAAGCATGACAACAAGAGCTAACTTCAACAACTAAAATATTGGCAAGTACTCAAGAATTATAGATTTTTTTAATAATTTGTAAAAGGACTAGAAGTCGAATTTTAGATAAACAAAATTAGTTAGTATTAAGAAGCCAGTGTCGAAGTGTTGTATTTTGTTCTAACTATAGCAATGAGAATTCAAATAATGTATGGAAAGATTGTGGAACAAGGACCAAGGTGAACTTGCCTTCTGGAAGGCAATAACTGGAGTTGGTGGGTTAGGTGAGCACAACAGTCCCAGGTTCCAAAATTGGCAACCGACCACGATATGTAGTTTCAAGCCCATGTTTCACGGTTTACCTTTCTTCTTAGCACAGAAAAGAACACAGTACGGTAGTAGTTTGTTCCGCTAGACTACATTCCGCCTTCTCTCGATCGTGTTGGAACAAATGTAAATTTAATCACAATTTAAAGAAAGCTTGCAACATGAAATTGAAATGCATTGAAATAAACTTGATCATTGATTGCTAAAAAGCTGAACATTACAATAGACGAAAGCAGGAAATTACAATGGTTAGTGCAAGGGGTGAACACTAGAAAATTTGAAAATGTTTGAAAGACTAATACCCCCTATAATAGATTTCAGAACAAAAACCCAAAAGACGGGAGTAGACGTCTTTTGGCTCTGGAATCATACTTTTTCTTTTCTATTTTCTAACTATTTTATGAATTAAATAAACTATTTACAACACGGGGTTTATGCAAAACTGCAGCCCGTGACACCATGGATTGTCCAAGAATCATGGAACTCAAAGCCTCGGTATCCTTAATTGGCATTCCTTCAAAGATTCCTTAGCCTTCTTAATGCACCCACACTTTTAAGGCGTATCATCATTTTATTTTTAGGCTCTACTATAGAAGGTTGATAGAAGGTTTACATGTCCCAACCATAAGATATATAGAACTTGTATGAATACACGGAAGGACGGCGTAAACCTGGCCTCCAAAAAAGTAGCAAATGTAAAGAAAATAGNTTCATGCGAGACAGAGGTAAAGTGCTGAAAATAGTCTCCCAGCATAGAATTGAACCGTTCCGTCTGTCCATCCGATCTTTGGTGAAAACTAGAATTTATGCTCAAAGTTGAACCAAGAAGTTTGAGCAACTTGGTCCAAAGTATGCCAGCAAATCGAGAATCCCGATCACTGACGATTTCCTTAGGCGGTCCCCAGTATTTGACAATATGTTCGAAGAAGAGTTGAGCTATCTCTTCGGCTGATATATACTTGGGTACTGTGATGAAAGTTGCATGCTTAGATAACCTGTCTGCCCTGATGATGATAATGCCAAAATCTCCAATTCTTGACAATACCCCAATGTAGTCCATCGATCCACTCTCGACTGGTCTATTCGGGACGAAAATGGGCTCTAGTACGCCTATCTTTTCTGATGATTTACCACATCTTGCGACGAACAAGACAAGTTTTCCCATAACTTGCAATGTCGTCCCACCTTTGAGGCCAGTAGTATGCACGATGTAGTATTGCAGAAGTATGCTTCACAAAAGTCCCACTTCTCAGTACTTCTCCCACTAGTTTCTGAAGCTCTTCAAGCTCCAGTTGAGCCATACGGCATGGTGCCCTGGTGGAAGGTTTGGCATCCGGAACGAGTTCAATCTCACGATGAATTGCCCTCCTTGGTAGCAATTTCTTTGATAGGCTTTGGAATAGGATCAATATCCTCTTCGATCTTCTCTAATTCAAAGAGTGCACAAAAATGAGGGTTCATTCCTCTTGAAATCTTTACTGAATTGCATGGTCGATATGTTATTCTCGTCAATTTTTCCAACCTGAGCAGGGATAATGAATAGTTTTCTACCCATCATTATCAAAGAGTCGGAATGCGACAACACTGCTGTTCTTGTATCCCGAAGAAATTCTAATCCCAGAATGAGCTTGAAATTATCCATCTGAACTGTCGACAAGTTCGTCCTTCCTTCGAAGGGACCTATTTTGATTGGCATTGATTTCGCTACTCCTGCTATTGGTTTAGCAGCGGAGTTGATTGCTTTAACTTTCCCCTTACCTCTTTCTAGAACAAGTCCGAGCCGCTCTACTTCGGCACTTGCGAAGTAGTTGTGGGTTGCACCGGTATCTATCATAGCCTTGATTGGCTTCCCATTGATCTTCACATCAATGTACATTAGGTTGTTTGCCTTACAGTTATGAGCCCTCGATTCTTCAATCTTCGGCTCTTTTGAGGGACCATCTTCCCTTTTAGTAACTCGGTGCAATAGATGTGAGAATGCACCAACTATATCCTCGTCACTTTCGGAGTCGGTGTCACCACGACAGCTAGCTTGTGGGGTATTTTGCTTTGAACCCAAGCTACCAATTGCTAGTTGACAATAGGCATTCACCATTTGTTTCTGAGGGCACTCCGCCACTCGATGGGGTCCTTTACATAAAAAGCACTTCAATTTAGGACTGGCATCGAATCTGTCCTCCTTTGCTTTTTAGTTCCAGTTGTTACTATTGCTGCCATTATAGTTTCCTTGACGGCCATTTTGATAGTTTCCTTGCAAGTTACTCTGGCGGTTGCCTTGATAGACTCCTCCCCCACTCAGAGAGTAACGCTCTCCCCCATTTCAGTTCGAGCTGGGTCTAAAAGGTCTCTTTCCACCTTCAACAGATTGACTATTTCCCGAAGGTCGATCCTCTCTCGATTCCGGTTGATAATCACTTACACATTCAACAGCTCTCATAGCTGCGCTCAAATCAGTGACCTTCTGTCCCTGAAGTTTCGTGCGCATTCGCGGTTTAAACCCTTCCATAAAGGTGAATAGCTTATCATTTTCTGACATATCTCGAATATTAAGCATATGTCCTGAAAGGCTTTCACGTACTCTCTGATGGAGATTGTGTGCTTTAGTTCTCGTAAGGCCCGACGTGCCTCATATTCCACATTCTCTAGGAAAAACTGGGATTTGATTGCTT
>CAIGRF010296894.1:0-37228 GCA_903798235.1 Fraxinus ornus | reverse complement strand
GACTAATACTCACTATAATAGACTTCCGAACAAAAACCCAACTGACGGGAGTAGACGTTTAATCTCTCTAGAATCATACTAAAATTTTCTAATTTCTATCGCAAGTAGGGGACTATTGATCTCGACCAACTAGCTCTTAGACTGGTTAGTAGTTCAAATTTTGGCGATTTTTGTATATTTTCATCAAAATGTTGTATTCATTCATTCAAAAGGTATTTCATCAGCGTAGATTCATGTTGTTAGATGGAAAATGTACATTAGTTAACATCTACAGACAATTTTAAACTTCTAAACATCAAAACATTCAATATTCATTCTGTTGCTTGAGTTCTTTTGGATTTTTTTCACTTAATGCTTGGTGATTAACCTTTAAATGCTTGTTTAAACATAGAAACTATTTGCCAATGCATCCTGTAAGTAATCTCAAAACTGAAAGGAGATGATTATCGCTTTAGAACCAAGTTCTCAAGGATTCTAGTCTTAATTCATTTTTAAAATTTTCTTCATATGAGTTTCTAGTTTTTTCTTCATCGAGTTAAATCCACAAATGATCACTCAACTTTATAGTTAGCGTCACCATGACTATCCAACTTTATATTTAGTGTCGCCATAGCCATTTAATTTGATTTTATTGCACCATGACCACCCAATTTTATACAATGTTTCACCATAGTCACCTAATTGGCTAATTTCATATAACATTTCATCATGGCCACCCAATTTCTTCTCACCATTTTCACTAATTTTAAAAGGGGTAAAATGGTAATTTTGTATTATATATAAAAAATAAATTAAAAAAATCAAAAATCAAACTTTTCTTTTTAATCGTTTATTTTAAAATAAGGTTTTATTTTATTTTAAAAACCTTTTTTAAAATAATTTTTTAAGGAACGTGTTTTTAACAACTTTTTATTTTATTTTTCGAAGTAACTTTTTTTAAGTAAGTTTTTATGTTATTTTATTTTTCTAAGTATCTTTTTTTAAACAATCTTTTATTTTATTTTATCTTTTTTAAAATAAGTTTTTGTTTTAAATAGTTTATTTTAAATTTATTTTATATATGTAATGCAAAGTTACCGTTTTATTTCTTTTAAAATTAATGAAAATTGTAAAAAGAAGTTGGATGGTAATGGTGAGATAAAATTAAATTGGGTCATCATGATGACAATTAGTATAAAGTTGGATGTCCACGGTGAAACAAAATCAAATTGGACGATCTTGATGACACAAAGTATAAAATTGAATGACCATGGGTGGATTTAACGCTTCTTCGCCTTTTTTCCCAAAACAAAGGGGGTGGAGTGGTTCTGAACTGACCCACGTGCATGTAGCCATGTAGGTCCAAACTATTTGCCAACCTTCTACGCTGCGAGTTGCTCTAGCTCGGTCTGGTCAAAACGTCATTTGTATCCTTTTATTTAAAAATAATAGATCAATTTATAATTAACCTATAATTGAAAAATATAAAAAATCTCGTTAAAAGCTTTACAATTTACACCGTTAAATTATTTGAAAAATTAAAAATAATAATTCACAAGTATTGATTGTTTTAATAATCGGAACCGAATGACTAGTCCTCGTGAGTCACTGAGCTAAAAAAATCAAATTAGCACGTGTCAACATAATTGACGGACCACGCCACGAATCGATACAGAGCGGACTAATATAGTTGTATTCCAATTTTTTAGTAGTCGGATCACCTAGTTTGGAGTGCTCTTCAATCTTGATGATGCTAAGTGAACTTAGCTCTTTTCCTTTTGATTGTTTTACAACGTTTGACATGTTTAGAAAACTTAACTCATACATGCTTATCACAAGTTTCTAGCTGTTTTTCATGATGTATTTCTACTTCTTCTTCTTTTTCCTTACAGAAACACGCTGCTATTTTGTTATCAGTTAAGGTATGGGTTTATAATCCAAGACTCTCATCTCATAGTAGTACATAATACACAAAAGTATATGCATTACATAGTTATTAAAATTGGATAAGGTCAAATAGACCCTACACAAATCGGTCGACAAGTTTTGAACCGACTTGACAGTTTAAAATCAAAATATTCAATAAGTGTGTTGAAAGAGTATCGACTTCGTTCCATAAACTCTTTTCTTCTCACAAAATCATTTTAGTTATTTTACGAGTATTCTTTCAAACACATGTATGAAGGTGTTACATTTTTATAATTATAAATGAAACTATTTTCTAATCAACTAATATGTGTGTGTGAGAGAGAGAGAGAGAGAGAGAGAGAGAGAGAGAGAGAGAGAGAGAGAGAGAGGACAAGGGTAGAAGAAACTAGAGATAATCAAAATTATTGGGAAATTCATCACGTTAAGAGTTAGCACCAGTTTGGTTCGAATTAAAATCTGATTTTAATCAAAGTCAAACAATTAATATTAATCACATCTTTCATGGGTCCCATAACTTTTCAACTACACATTTAAAAAACGTTTATCACAATCTACTAATTTTTATTTTTTAATTTCCACCAAACACCCTCTTATCCTCACACGTTCTTTTACTTTTAGAGCCTTGAATCAGATCTACACAACCTAGTATTGTAATTATATTTATATTTATAATTTTATTTTCTCATTCAGATAGATATGATAAATTCAACTAAACAATTAACATACTACAGATACCAATTGTAGGAAAAAGAACAAATATTTTCTATTTTTACTTTCTCACATTTATATAATTCCAAACAATCTTGGATCGATATAATGCAAATGAACAATAATATAGATAATGGGCAATATAACATCCACAAGTGTGTCTAAAATGTCCATTAGAGTTCATCTCTAATCAACAAATCAAATAGTTCAAGCCAAATTTAGCAATTCAAATTAATTGAAATCAAATTTAAATTTAACAATTAAATTTAGAATACTACCCAAAACAACGACCCCTATATTCTAAATATGAACATATAGCATGATGGCTATTATTTGCGAAAAATAATGTTCTGAACAGTAATTTTTAGAAGAATGTATAGTTAAAAAGTAAAAAAAAAAATTTGAATTAACGTGTATAATATTTTATTGTACGAATATATGATTGAAAATTAGTACGTAAAAAAAAGAGTATTTAAATAATGGTTGTCAAAAAAGGACAACCTACTCGAAAAAACCATCAACTTCTAGATAATACCTATTATATTTTTTTTTACATTTAATTATTGCTTAAAAGGTCAATTTTTTGAGCTTGGTCAAACGTGGACTAAATTACCTGAGTTTCAAATATCACTTCAGCATGCAGCTTAACCTCGTAATGATAATGAAGAACATAAGATAAAGACAACATAAAACTCTCAAAGATCACAAGTTAGGTACAAAATCTACTGCACAATAGATACACACACAAAATCAGTTGCATTGCACCAAAATTGCTCGTGATGTATTTGTAGCGTGTTTAATAGCACCAATTTTGCACGTGAATCGCAAGAGATATATTTGTAATTGTGTATTTAATAGCACGTGACGTATTTACATGTATTTAATAGAGTGAATGTATTCTATAGATAAATAATTGTAATAAAATTGATCTCCTATTCCCGGTTCCCAATGAGCAGATAAAAACTTTCTACTATTGCACCATAACCAAGGTTTTCTTACTATATCAGTAGCGAGAAGTTTTTATTTTGTCTGTCGGGTTTGAAGATCCAGGCTCACAATCTTAATCGCTTGTTGGGGAGCTGTTTTGTCAAGATTTTAAGTCAATTATTGACCATTGAAAAGGTCACTATGTCCCATTTGTGCATTAACTATTGATTGACCATGAATCAAGTTATCAGAAATGTTTTTTTCGAAGAAGAATAAAATTTTATGTTGAAGAGGCAAATTCGAAAGTTTAAGCCATTCAGTCACCAATTGCAGCTCCATACACCGTCAAACACTGTATAATGACATGAATTTGGCTAAAAGTTTGATACAAGACACTTGACAAAAAAAAAAGAGACTTGTTGGCCAAATAGGCAGATAATTAGAAACGTGTGACATTCCTCTCATGTACCTTTCGAATTAGTTTTTACATAAGAGTAATGCTATTATCTCCATTGAATTTATAATTTTAATATAAATGGTGTTAATATGATATTAAGAGTCTGTTTGGTAGATATTAAAATCGGATTAAAATTGAAAAATTAGTCGTTATTGTTGACTTTTATTAGACGGGTGAGATCCAATAACGATCATATTTTCAATTTTAATTGTTATCAAACATGCTCTAAATGAGACCTAAAATTCGGTATTCATTTAGGACCTGTTTGGTAGAGATTAAAATTAAATTAAAATTGAAAAATTAATCGTTAATAACGATGATATTTTCAATTTTAATTGAATTTTAATTATTATACCACATGTCATAATATCATTTTTCACGTAATGAATAGACTGCCCTGCCTTTTTCTCTCATACGCACACACCCACTCCGCTCGCTCACAGATGCACTTTTCTGCTTCTAAGGGTTTTGATCTCTCTGTAAATTTTATCCCGCCGATCTCAGATTAAAAATGGAATTCGAATTCCGGGGCTTGTTTAATTTATAATGAATTTATCTCCTTTCTCTACCCTCATCTCTGCTCGTTCAATTCGAAATCTTTGAAGATCTGTGTTAACGAAAATTAAAACTCGAAATTGGAGGTATCCAATGGAATTGGGCCATTTTAAGGTTCTGTTTGATGATTAGAGAAGCGCAGGCATTTGTGAATTTGACTGGTTAATTTTAAGGGGTTGAGAGAGATGGATATGGATTTCAATGGTGACGTGGCGAGTCTTGATGCTGAAATGCTGCAGCTGCCGGAGGTGTCTCCTTTGGCTATTAAAGCTAACCCTCGTGCGGCCGAGAAGCTTTTTGATCAATGGCTTTCGCTCCCCGATACCGTATCTCTGGTAATTTTATTTGGCTATTAATTGCCTATGAATGATTGATACTATTGTTATTACACACATGCTGTGAAGCTGTTTGTTCAAGTGGAGTTTCTTGTCTGGTTTGCCCTTTTATTCCATGTGTTAATTGGTTTTGTAGATGAAGATAAATAATGAAAAAGGACTAAACATGGATTTAAATGATTTGTGATTTCTAACCCACAGTGTTGTTTGGACACAGTGGTCAATTCTGCAGAAGTTGCGAAACTGAAACAGAACCAAGTTTGGTACTTGAGAGCATATATTCTGAATTTTGTTTAACAGAAAGGTGTTCTACTGTTCTTTTCCTTTTTGCATTATGGAGAAATTACTTTTTTGGAGAAAAAATATGGTTAGTAGATTTCGAGAAGATCCATAAGGAAAGATATAGCATACAAGAAAAATAAAGAAGGGTAAACTTTTGAGTTTCTCATTGGAGTTTCAGTTAGATAATTTGTTAAACAGCATCTCACAGTATTTGGTCAATTATTGAGATTTTTTTTTTGGGCCAGTGGCTGAGCGATCAAAGATTCATTGTTAACGCCTGTTTATGCAAGTAAATTATATGTAAAGGGTGGTAAAGGTAGTAAGACCTAAAACTTTTGCTCACAATGTACTTACCACTAATTGACCATTCAGCTTCCAGACCTTCTGTGCATCATAATGCTATACTTCCTTCAAAATCAAAACTGAAGGAGTAAACAAATAAATCTTTCAAATTAATAATAACTAAGGCTCTATTCCCTTTTATTCAAATGCAATTTGCCCTTCTCTTTCCTTCTTCGTTTATACTTGATAGAATACCTAGAGCCCATCAAATTTCAAATGAGCGAAATCGTTGAGATTATAAACACTAGAAGGAGTGGAAGGTTGCATGGAGTTGCAGAATGAGAAGCTTAATTTCTCATAATATGGTTATCTCACTAAATTGTATTGGGCGAATTATAGAGTTTGAAGGACTTGCTGACCAAATACTATCGTTCTTCTTGTATCTTTGAAGATTTTACTTCTTTTCTGTTTCTTCCCTCTCTTTCCTTTTAACATACCAATCGAGCCTACAAAAGAGGGCTCAACATCAACTAACCATGCAACTTAAGGTGACATGTACTACTATCCTATTTGAATATAATAGCAGTAGATTGTATGGTGAGGCTCAAAATCACAATTCTGTGATAAAGATACATTGAAGATTTAAAACCTTAGCTTCTAAATATCTAAAGATACTCCATGAGAATATCTTCATTTTGCGTTCATGATGGCTATATTGGGGCTGCTTTTAATGTGTTTGATGCTGATACGATAATTATGATTTCTTCAAATAGGTTGCTGGTTTGGTAAATGCCTTTTTGACGAGTTTGAGAAATGTTTACGCTACGTATTGTAGATGCAATTCGTATTAGGCTCTAAAGTAATATGCAACTTGTACCTTTTCTTCTAAATTTTGTACTATTGACATATGCTGATACTAAAAAGGCGCAGGTGGCATCTTTGATGTCTTGCATTGATTCTATTGCAATTATTGACATCAATGTGAAAGTCTTTAAATTAATGTGCCTTTCGTCCCAATATGTTGAAATTTTTTTTTATCTTCAATATTATTGACATTTGCAAATAGAAGGCAATTGCCGTAATTCACTAGTTGTTTCTTGTGACATTGAACCCGTCCTTTACCAACTATCTAACTGTGAACTACAGGTAAAATCTTTGCTCAGTAATGCTAAGGCAGGTGGCCCCTTGAATGTCTCTGGGACATCATCTGGTATAAATGCTGTGGCTAGCAACACATTGCCATCAATGTTTACCGCTGTAAGTACACCTCCGCTTTCACCAAGAAGCTCAGCGGGTTCACCCCGGGTAATGAAACAGAGAACAGGCCCATCTGCTTTAGGATCTCCCCTGAAATTATTGAACGAGCCTGTGAAAGAGCTTATACCTCAGGTTAGACCATTTTTCTGTATAATATCTAATAGATTTCTATATTTATTATGGCTGTGGACTGTGGTTCTGAGTTTGCTGTTTTTGTTTGCTAATGCTATAATAATTGCAGTTCTATTTTCAAAATGGTTGTCCTCCGCCAAGTGAATTAAAAGAACGGTGCTTGTTTAGAATCAATCAGTTTTTTTATGGTCACGTGGACGGACTCCAAATGAATGGTGAGATTTACAACATATTCATACATTAAGGATTCTTTACTTATTAGATTTATAGACCATGCGCATGCATGCACATGCAACATTTAAGTTCTGAAATTGCCGAGATCATTTGTTATGTTATCTATTCGTGCTTGTGATAGACCTGAAACTCACAATATAAACTATCTCAATTTGTTAATTGAACTTATTTTCCATGGGATAATCAGAATTTAAACCAGTTACTAAGGAAATTTGCAAGCTTCCTTCGTTCTTCTCCACTGTGCTTTTCAGAAAGATCGACTCTGATGACACTGGAGTTGTGACAAGGTATGTGCTATTCTCTTCATATCATTGAGTTTTCTTATCAAAATATATGCCATCGTGATTTTTGTCTTATTTCTCTCCCAAATGCACTAAAATGAGGAAAGATCAACTTTACACAGGTAATTTAATCAAAAAAAATATGTATATTACAGCAGGCTCAACTTCTTTAAGGGTGTGTTTGAGTCACATTATTTTGGAAGAATGTATTTTGGAATAGTAGATTGATAGAGAATGTGTGGTTGAAAAAAAAAGTCATTGATATGATGGAAAATATTATTTTATTGAAGAATGTGTAATTGAAAATGAGTAGAAGAATGAAAATGAAAATTTTAATATGTAACAAACAGAGGCTAAATATAAAAATATTGGATTGTGTGCTGTTTATCTACAACACATTCTCTAAAAAAATCACTTTTCACAAAATGTATTCTCAAAAATATATATTAAACAGGCTCTTAATCTCATAGTTGTATTTAAGTGAATTCAGAATCAGGAACAAGATTGCGCCCCTGATGATCTTGTAAAACTATTAATATTTAGTATTTTTTTGCATAACACTCGGTCATCCTTCTTTGAACTACTAATGCTTCGCAAGCATGACTTGTTTAATAATGTTCTCTGAAATGGTAGGTTTTAGAACAAATTTATCCTGTAAAAGTTTGAGCAAGTGCATGTATTATTGATAAATTGCTGCTGTAAGTTGATCTTGTTTCTGTGTTTGCTTCTGTTTTCTCGAAATCTCTTTAATTGTGCATGTATTGTATTAAATTAATCTTTGATTTACTGGTAGAGTACGCCACCTTTCTGTATTAGTACAAAATCCTGTTATCTCGTAAATTATTAGATTTTGCATGTGCTGGAGCCTAGGTCATTATTATGAGGTGGTTGATGTACTTGAAGTTGAAGGAGAATGCTATCTTAGATGTGCGAGTTATAGATTTTTATTCTTTTTTTCTAGAACTCTCTTATTATACAGTTCAACATAGGCACTGAGAGTGGGGAATTTGAGGCCTGTATGGGGATGATAATGGAAAGGAGAGAAGGCAAGGAAACAATCAGAAGGGCCTCTCATAACTTATTGTAAAGTTCTTAGAGAAAAGTGAAGGCGAAAGACTTCAGTTAGGAATTTATTGACCACAAGATAGAAAGTCTCAAGGGTTCTTATGATACCTATTTTTTCCTGTTTATTTATTTCATTAGAGCTTGGACTCTCGGATAATTGAGGAAGGTTTAGGGAACATTCATCTGTTCAATGATATTTGATTAGTCTTGTAGGAGAAATTGATTTTTGCTGGAAGTGAGTCCATTCTTAATCTATTGGCAATTTGATGTTATCTTCCTTTGCAACTTGGATCCAGAAAAATGAAGTTACCATTTGAATGTAATGTTACATAAGGTATGTTAAAATTGCGATAATAATCTGAGTAAAAGGGAAAGAAGGTTGGAAACAGATTTCTAGCAATTAAATGGCTTAAAGCATAAAAATACTGTAAATAGTCTCAATTCTAATGCCAAGGCCCACACCAAAGTCAAAATTATGACAGATAATTTTCAAAAACAAGATTACTTAAGTACTTGTTGGGTTCTAACTGCACCTCTGATCTATAGGTCAATACTTGACCATGATGAGGCAAAAGTCAATAGTCATATATATTATTGAAATTTCTCAAGCTGCAAAAACTAGCAGCTAAGTAGAGAATCACATGATTGAGTAGATTAAATCTAATAGTTAAGCAAATACTATATCTAATAGACAACTTAGCAGTGTTTGAGGAAGCTAAAATCTGGCTTTTACTGTATCAGTTTCAATTGGAACTGATGATTTCTACTTACAACCTTATTAATGCTTTTGACTAATATTGGTTATGTTAGATTAATATACTCTTTACTTTGTCTATAACAACACATACAGGGATGCATTTGTCAATTATTGGATTAACGGCAACATGTTGACTAAAGATATACCAATGCAGATATACACAATCTTGAAGCAGCCAGATCTCAAATTCTTGAGTCAGGTTATAAGACAAGCAAAATGCTCTGTCATGCAACTTCTAGTTTAATGATTTTTATTTTATCCCTCTTCTTATTTTTGCAATACTCATCAACTTGATATTAGGACAACTTCAAACCTGTGCTTCGAGAACTTTTAGCAACTCATCCGGGGTTGGAGTTCTTACAGAGTACACCTGAATTTCAAGAACGATATGGTATATTCTATTTTATTTACTCGAATTTGCTTGCAATGTTTATCCTTGTATTTTGTTTGCTTTGCTAAATGTTTATATTATGTTGCTGATTTTTCGTTGTTATTTGCCATTATTGCAAAAGCAAGTATTGGACAATGTATATTTTGAGAGAAATATACGTAGAATACAACCACATGTATAGAGTATATAAGACTCCCATTAGGCTGGGAGATGTTAACTTTTGAGAAATCTCAACTTTTTAACTCCATTATCCCTTGCAGTTATCCCAACAATATCGTTATGTTGAAGGGTATCAAAACTCAGTTCCATAAAGCACATATGTTCTAATGACTATTCTTTAGACTTTACCTTTTCACTTTATAGGTATGTTTAAATCACATTTAATCTTAGCACTTTCCATTTCCACCTATTCTACTCCTACACTTGTGACTATGTTTGGCTAGGCTTAAAAAGTTTCTGACAACTAATAAAATAAGTTTTAAAATAAATGATACTTTCAAATTAGTAAATTTTTACCTCTTTTAAGAAAAAAGTAAGTTATATAAACATGTTTGGAAACAAAATGTAACTTAAAAGTAACTATTACTTATATTTAAGCTTATCCAACATGCCAAGTCATTATTATTTGTATAACCCAACTTGAATTCTAGTTACTCATTAAGGAAACACGATCCTCTTAGCAACTCAAAAGCCCTAATTTACTCTTAACTTACTAGTTATCGCCCTTAGTTTCATCATCTGGTGGTTAGGTTTGAAACCTTCAAGGAACTCATAGTTAAAAAATTTCTTTGTCAACTTCCTTCCCACAAATATATAAAATTCACACAATTCTAAATAACTTGCATGTTTGCGTCTGCATCTGACTGCTGGATTTAGAAAACCTCTCGATTTGACTAGGTTACAGGTGTGCTTTTGGTAATATTGGCTGCATCCTCCTGCGTTTGCCTTTTCAATTGATTCCTACAGATCAGAACAAAAACAATTCTTTTATGAGGCGAGGGATGAATTGAAAAATGAATAATGCATGGGCATAGGTCGACTGTCTTGTATTTGTTTAACAGTTAGCTTTTTTTCCCCATTTATCCTTCATTGTAGACAATCCAGTCTATATTTTATAAAATCGTATAATGGAATTAGACATATTTAATGATATGATATGCAAACTAGGAATCATCTTGAATTACAGAAGGGTTAAAATCTTAGATGTCAATATGGCATCAACTTTTCGAACAAGAATTTTTGGTAAGCAAAGAGTTCCAACATTCTCAACCAAGAAGTACTGAATTCTCTTTCGGATAGACCATGAAAAGAAGGAACCCTGGAATTCACACCAGTAGACTTGAAAAACATGACGTGATCAATTTGACCAGACACTCTCCATTTATTTTCATTGTTCAAGTCTTTAACAACCCAAAAAATTACTGTTCATCTCTTTGCAAGGGTCAATCTCTTGTTTGTCAAAAATTAAAATTTCATAAAAATATGAGACACCGTGTGGCATTTTGGATACAATCCAATGTAGGATTGTGCTCATCAGTGTAAGAAATTCAGAAAATAATACAAAAAATTAGGATACTCGACTTGGCATGTTGGACACGTGCCAGGAAGTTCGAGATGGTGTTAGATATGCATTTTTTATCTACCTTTACCATTTCTTATAACGTTAATTGGTTCTTTGGGTAGCATGCAAGGATTATTCATAGTAATAGCTTTGACCAAAGCACTTGCGTCACGTATAGCCTGTATGACTGACTTCACACACAAGTTAGAATTCCGGGCCTTTTTAGAGTGGGTGATCAATGTTATAAAAGGTACCTGTTTTCACATGTCTTAACCATTTTAAATGTTCAAAGATTTTATTGTCAGGGTCCTCGTGTTATAATTTTATGCCATTGTTTTGTGTGCATTAGTTTTAAAGCAAGTTATATGTTGGATGATCTTCAGCATGGAATTTTACTGACCTTCTGGCAGCTTAGTTATTACTTCCTTATGGTTGCTTTCATACTGCTCGTGTGATCACGTTGCTTGGCCTAGACAGGAGGCACATGTTGAGTTGGTTGACTGCCAACATGAATGTTTTTCTGACTTTGTTTGCCCATTAATGTTTGAGTTTAATACCAATATTTGGCGAGTTAAGAGTGCTTACATTCCTTTGTTGATTTAACAGTTACAATTTATTGTGTTGGCCAGCTGAAACTGTGATATACAGAATATTTTACTATGTGAATAGATCGGGCAATGGCCGCCTTACCCTCAGGGAGCTAAGACGTTCAAACTTAATATCTGCAATGCAACATGCTGATGAAGAAGAGGATATCAACAAAGTCTTGCGGTAAATAGAGCAGCTCATTACTGATCTTGAGGAAATGCTTGTTTATTTTCATAAGGGCTAATAAATTATACCATAGCTTGGTAAAGTTCCTACAGGGTGATAAGACCGTTATTAGAATGTCATAGGATAGGATGGGTTTTAGAAAGTGGAAACGGTCTTGTTTGGTTAGTTCACCAATAGAATTAAATTTCACGTCTTACTCAAGATAAAAAAATTCGGCATAATAACCTAATGCCAGGTTTTGATTGACCAAATAAATGGACAACCGAGATATGTTAAGTTATCTTATCTTGGAGTGTTACATTTCTGTGTTGCATTCTTACGATATCATATTTCATACTAACATACAGATCCATATTGATCCCCATCGTCTTCTGATTCCATTTTCCCTTTTGTTGCAGTTACTTCTCTTATGAACATTTTTATGTGATATATTGTAAGTTTTGGGAGCTGGATACAGATCATGATTTTCTAATCGATAAAGAGAACCTCATTAGATATGGTAATCATGCACTCACCTACAGGATTGTTGATAGAATATTCTCTCAGGTTTGTCTTATGTAATTATTTTCTAGAAAAGCCATATCCTGTACACCTATCAAGAAAATTGTTCTATTTGTTATTTAATGCTTCCTCCACTGTTTCTAATATAAAATATTTCAAATTTGACTTAGATTCCCAGAAAGTTTACCAGTAAGGTTGAAGGAAAGATGGGTTATGAAGATTTTGTTTACTTCATATTGTCAGAAGAGGATAAGTCATCTGAGCCCAGTCTTGAGTATTGGTATGTCTATTGGTTGATTTATGAACATTTAAGACATTTTGCCATTGTCCAGCCTTATGGACTGCTACCTTTGGATTTTCTTCCTACTGTGATCTAATTGAACCCTAGCTAACCATAGAAGAAACTTGTGCTTCAATTCTAAATTTAATGTATAAATTTAATGTACGAGGGAGAATGAATTGACACTGAGTGAGAATTTTGAATTGCTAATGTACTGGTCTTCAAAGTGGAGAAAATGGTAATGACTAGCTCTTACAGTGTTGAGCTTTAGGATCTGGATATTATTTTAACCTGATTCACTTTCAAGCCTGAACATTGTGTTAGATACTCTCGGGGGATTGATAAATTGAGGAAGTAAAATCTGGTTTTGGTTTTTATTTGGAGAGCATGACTGATTTTCTCCCAGAGTCTCCAATAGGGGCTGGGAACAAGTATGAATGATTTATATGGCTAGACATTTTATTATAGTTTCTGTTGGATTTCTTGGAATTATGGTAAAAAAAAATATGAATGTTCATCATTGCAGCCACATCATAGGGAATTTGGAGCTTGCTGTTTCGGAACCTATCTAATTGCAATTGTTTCTCTTTATACCTTTTTTAGTTAACTTGTGGGGCCGTTGTGTGAAGTATAATCATCTGAATTTCAATGCTCTCCATCCTTGATGATTTAATCTATTTTCATCAAATATTTGTTTGCTCAGTCTTTTATGTATGGCAAGTTGAATATTTTTATCAGGTTCAAGTGCATAGATTTGGATGGAAACGGAATTATTACAAGGAATGAAATGCAGTTCTTTTATGAGGAGCAGTTACATAGAATGGAATGCATGGCCCAAGAGCCTGTGCTTTTCGAGGATATTTTGTGCCAGATAGTTGACATGATTAGTCCGAAGGTGAACATCTTTAGATTGTATTTTTCTCTCTTTAATAATTTAAATTTCATCCATTGTTTTTTAGGTGTATTAAGTTGAAGTTGTAAGGAGTAGATCCTTGGGTAAATAATGTGCGAGTGGGAGCTTGAGAGCATCAAAATTAAAAATTTGGAGCAGGACTCCTATCCAAAATTTATTAAAATAATAAAACCAAAATACAAATCTAATTGCCCTAAATGGGGATTAAATAAGAGAGATTTTAAATGCTTTATCTTGTATGGGAAGTAAAACTTCTCCAATTATTTCATTTCTTCACACGTTGCACTCTCTTACTTCTGGAGGTCAAGTATATGCCTCTCTCCTTTTGATTCACGTGAGTTCGATATATTACATGGTTGAGGAATCCTAACCCCTATCAGCCTTTCTTGGTGGAGCCTGGAAACAACCTAGGCTATGTTGGTGTTTTGATAAAAAATAATATATGAAAAAGGGAATTAAATGGGTTGAGTCCACACTTCATCTTATTCACCTATCCCTTATATCTATCCCCGTTTTCCCTTTATCCATTAATGCAAACAACTGATTTCTCCGAAACAATAGTCTCTCCCTCACTGAATGGTCTTCTGTCAACCAATCAAAAGATTTTTTTATTTTTATTTTTTTGGCCTGGCCCTATCTGCCTTCTTCGCACTGCCAAGGATTGTGGCTTACTATTGTTTAATGATTAACTCATACTATTAATCATTGACACAGCTTGGAGCAGTGTCTTAAACTATTATTAAGAAAATTTGTTTACTAGACTATTAGAGCTTGCTCTTAACAATTGGTGCATGCTTGGAGCAGCACTCCCATGTTCAGTATCCCAAATTTTGTCTCAAGACCAGAGGACGATATTGCCCGAGTCGTGGCATAGAATAAATCAAGAAACCAAATCGAACTTCTTGATATTAATTTTTAATTGTTTGGAAAAATGTTTTGCCCCATACCATCATTCTTAATACTTTTCTGACAATGCATTTATATTGCCAGATGAGACTGTAATATCCAGATTACCTCTGCTTCGATGTATAAAATGCAACTTTATTTAAAAAATTTAACTTGCATTTAGGCAATGCGATGGCATGTAGATGCCTCATTAGGAAAAGCTGTGCTTTTAGAAGAAAACCGAAATGAAGTAGACTGGTAGGATGTAATTTGCTGGCACTGTATGATTTGGATCTCTTGACAAACTTGAAAGCTAGTTATGCAAATTCTTGAGTACTGGTTTGGAGTGCTGATTCATTTAGCATCTAGTGAGCTATTATGGCTAAACAAGTTGCTCAAGTAACATGGATTGTCTTCCATTCAAGTTGACGACTGCCAGGTTACGACTTTGAAATTCTTCCATTTTTCAGGATGAGAGCTATTTTACACTGCAGGACTTAAAGTGCAGTAAACTCTCAGGCAGTGTTTTTAATATCCTTTTTAACCTCAATAAGTTCATGGCTTTTGAAACTCGCGATCCATTTATGATCCGTCAGGTAATTATGGGAGTTTATTTATTTGTTTCTGATATTTGAGGATGATGTGTTTTGAGATATGCTTAGCCAGGGTTGGCAAGACTTACCTTTTTTCTTGAACAGGAGCGTGAGAACCCAAATTTGACCGAATGGGACCGCTTCGCACACAGAGAATATATTAGGCTATCGATGGAGGAAGATGCAGAAGATGCCTCTAATGGAAGTGTAGACGTCTGGGATGAATCACTTGAGGCTCCCTTTTAAATTCTGTTTGGTGAGATTTTAAATGCCTTTCAAGTCAAAATTATTTTATAGTTTACAGTTTATTCAAATAATGCATAACGACATCTGTACTTAAATTGGTAATTATGAACCATCACTTACCAATCCTCCACTAGAAGTTATCTTGGTAAATACATCCAAAGTTTGTTGATGATGGTAGTGGCTATTTAGTTAGTTCCAAAATTTTGGCTGCATTTTGGCTCCATAGATCTAGACATAGGTGACTGTAAGGTTTACCAATGCCCATTCTATCGTTAGACAGGGCATGGCAGAAATTCTTAGTAGAGAAGCTTTTAAAAAGAAAAATATCTTTGTGGAGTAAGTAGAATAATGTTGAGATGAGAAATTTTTGTCTGATTTTCTGCTAAGAGTCCATTTAGTTTATTTTCTTTGACATAAACATAGAGATCTGCAGTTTTGTTTCTTCAGTTATACGGAGCCATGTTATGTTACCATTGAACTGAACAGTTTAAACGAATGAATTTTTCATGACAATGGGTACTAGAGCCTTGTGTTTCATGTTAACTCCAACCTTAAATGTAGTTCAGATGCCTGGATGAGAATTAGAAGTTATATGAAAACATTTTAATTGGTTAATATCTGTCTAGCTTACTGCTCAAATATTTCTGCTCTTGGAGACATCAAATTCAGTGATTGTTAATATTTTTTTTTTCAGGTGTTTATAATGAATTCTTTGTTTCAAGCTGGCTATCAAGCAGAAAACCAATAGTTTTGTGGGACGATAAGACATCAAAAATGGATCGGCAGCATGCTCCGACACCACCAGTGACATGTTGGTGGAAGCCTGTTTATGGAATTTTGAGCGTATCTGCATATAGCATAATCTTGCCAAGCTAAAGGACAGTCAACTCCATCTCATGGGAATTAGGAATAGAACGTTGAAAGATTTGGCAAGAGCCGACCAATTGTTGACCGGTAATCAAATTGAGAAATTTACTACTTCTCTAAAACTTCTCTTTCTGATGTCTAGTTCTAAGAAAAGATTATTATTAATTATTTATTTTAGAATATACCTAGTGTTTTTCCTAGCACATTATTCTTGATGGGAGTTAGCATGTTTGAAATGGGGTCCTATGTTTTTTTCTTGTTTACTTTTCGTTAAATCTTTTAGATTCTTGACTTGTAGCTGTTCGTGTTCAATTTGTGTCATAATGGAGTTTCTGTAATAATATTGGTTTTCCCTCTATTTAAAAAAAAAAAAAAAAAAAATCTTATAACAATTTGCAGTTGTTTTCTAAACCTTGTGTCAAACAAAGTTGGGCGTACAGATAAATTGAAAGTAGCAGCTTTTGTGTGAATGTTAGACTGATGGAATTTACTGAGTTTAGTTGTTTTTAACTTAAACGTATTACGATTTATGAATGACTCAGTATTTATCCCTTGTTTGGGCTTCATTAAAATTCAATTTTGGGGGAAAATGTATTTTGGAATGGTAATTTTTGGAAGAATGTGGTTGAAAAAGTAAAGTTTTGGGTTTGCGTGTAACATTATTTTATGAAAGAATGTGATTAAAAAATGAGTTGAAAAAAAAAATGGAGCTTAGACATGGGCTTAATATTTACATTGAATACAGTACTCGAGTCACCTAAATGCGGTCTCAAGCGATGCACGGATGGAGCTCTCACGAGCTGTGAGCTGACTGAGTCCATTGTCACCCCCTAGTACACTACCAAAATTATGAGGATTCATAAATCTCAAGGAACCTTTTTGGGAACTTTATTTCCGTATGTAGATAGATTTAAATGGGGCAAAATAATTCGTTTAAAGCTGATATATATTAGCTTAATTACAAGGTCTGGTCATCCTACTTATGGAAAATAATTGAAATCATTATTAATTGAGAAAAATACATTAATAAATAATACACATTTTTAATTAGTTCTATAAACAAATTCATTCAAAAGAAAAACTGAACATGGACTCATTATTAGTCTTCCAACAAAAGGACATTGATTTCCAATTTTCCACATCAACAACAATACTCAACTGAAGAAGACAATCATATCCTGATATACCAGTGAAGTCCTCCAAAACATTCAAACCTTCCCAATGCGGTACTGGAGAGAGTAACAGAAGAGAGTATAAAAGAGTGAAGGAGAGGAAGATAGAGAAACAGGGGACACAGAGAAGATGAGAAATTTGAGAGGAGGCAGAACTCAAAACTGATCGAAATTTTGATTTAACATTCAAGTTGCTCTATACAAACTGAAGCCCTATAGGGTAAAGAACTTAAATCCAAAGAAGAACAGAAGCCAAAAATTCAAAGACTAGTTTTACCTCATCCTTTGCATTCTGATGTTGCAGCCTCTAATCTTTTGCAATTGTTAATCTTTAAGACTTTAACTGCCACTAATCCTTGATATCCTAATTCAACTGTCGTGCATGATCGGGATTTTTAGCAGCAGCAGGATTTTTATGTTTCTTGTTTTTTGCTCTCTTTGCTTGCACCCTCCGTTTTTTCTCATTTGCATCAACCCATGCATAGTCAGACGGTATGTCAAAAGGGTCAATATCATCTCTGAAGCTTCGACTTTCACTTAATTGTTCCCCACTACTTCCCTTCATCCATGAAATCCATGATGTGGAACCTTCGATGTCCTTAGATTTGGCATCTTGGAAATGCACGGGACTGGAGAGTGGTGTTGAAAACTTCTCCATTGGCTGAAGCTCCTCAAACTTTGTAAATGTCACTAGGACCCGAATGGTTGGGACAATTGGGATGGCAATCTGTGGAGTACATATTTATCAGTCACAATAGTACCCAAGGATCCAAGATAAGTACTTTGAGCAGGCTATGTCAATGTTTTGAAATGCATTAGAAAAAGAGGTGATTATTTTGAATTGTATGGCATCAATTTATAGAACAAAAGGATAAAATTCATGCTCAAAATTACGTATGATGTACATTACTAGCACTGGCAGTTTTAACCGATATAATGCCAAATCATATTTGAAATGCTAAATAATCTAACTAGGATAATCAAAAAGATGAACCTTCACTAATCACTAAGTTTTCATACATGTCCATAGTGAGGAACGAGTAAATGGAGATAAAAGAACTCTTGGAAGATTAGGACATTGGCATAAACTGTAATGATTACTAAAAAATTATGAATGATGTGGAGAAAAACAACAGAAAAATCAAAATTTAATTCTCAACAAAAGGAAAGAACAGTTAAATCTATGTGTAATCCACGTTTTTCTTGTGACCAGGCAAGACCTATTACTGAATCAGTCTACACCTCCTGTAGTGGTGATGATTTGATTCATGCCTTCAGTGCATGAAGCAACTTTGACTTTCAAGAATAATCCTTTGCTTACTTAATTGGTGATTTAAATAACGAGAGATATTGTACATATTCTGATAAAGGTAATGTACAGAAGAGGCCTGGCGACAGCAGCGAAGATCAGTTAGGAATATATATCTTGTTGCAAACAATAATATGCAGGAGTTTTATTTACAATAATATGGCAATAACAAACTGATCTATGGGCCAACAAAAATCGAGGAATGCAGGAAGATATGAAAAGTAAGAGTAACTTTAGCATACGTAAGAGAATTATTTATTTATCGTGATGGAATCCACCTTTGTACATGTATTGACAAAGATTAAAAAAAATATCTGTTAGGCTGGTTACTGTTGCTCAAATATGATTTGATGTTGTCTTAAAGCCTGGTCGGCCACATGCAATTAGGATTTTTCTCCAATCAATCAAATTTCATTGAAATAAAAAGACAGAGCAAAATCCCTCAGAGTAGGCATACCACTCAAAACATTCATACAATCAAGTTTCAATCACAGTGAAAAATTACATCCTAAACCAATACAAGTAGGTCTAGACTGTTAACTCCAAAAGAAGGGGGAATTTTTTGGTGCTCTTCAACTTCCATAAGAATATTCAACATCCTAGAAAGCTCTTCCATTACATCCTGTCGTCAAAAGAACACTTAGGGAGAAAGCTCCCAAACATGTTTCTTTACCAAAGAGCGGTAATAATTTTTCCTACTTCGCAAAAAAACCAGAACTGAGGCTGACATTATCAACAATTGATACCCGCAAGTACATCAAAGGAAGATCTACAAGGTTGAGCTACATCACAGTGAAGCAGAAATTATTTACCTCCTTGATTGCCCTTTTACACATGAAATGCCAACTGATAAGACTCTCCTCAGACTACCTCCCTCAAAATTGAACCCTAGCTGGCTATCCAAAGAAAGAAAGCAACATTTTTTGGCGGCCTGAGTCACCAAGTTTTATCCCCAGGGGAAATTGGGGTATCATTCTTCAAGTAGATACAAAGACTTGGTTGAAACTTCCCATCAGACACACCCTTATAGATCACTCAACCAGCACCAATCCGCCTAAATCAAGCACATATTACTTAGCAAGAAAATCCTCTTAACTGCTGAACTTCCCATTACGGAATGGCTCTCCTTAACAACAAATTTTAGGTAGCTACTTAATTTGAAAGTTAAAACAACTTCTGAAACACATGCGCCCTTAGTTACTGAAATTCTAAACAGCAGTTAATATCTTCCTTTGTAGCACCAATGCCATGCCAGACATCACCCAAAAACTCTACCCTGTTCCCAGTATAACTGCTTCCTTTTTAGCTCGTGAAACACGGACTGCACTAGGATCGTTAACTCTTGTTCGAGCTAAGTATGTTCCTAAAGGATAAAGGAGGAATATCCCAAAGAATAGGAAAGTATCATGGTTAGTCAAAAATCGCATTAAGTAATACAGAGCCGACTTAAAAATGTCAAAACAAGTTTTACTCAATGTTGTCTCAACTAGGTAAGTAGGTTCATGTTCAGATCCGGATATTTGGATACTAAATTCATAAATTAAGTAAACTAATTTTAAGATACTCGTATCTATAATTGTGCTACATGAACTTGATGCTAAGAAAAAAATAAATAAGAACATTTTTTATTTTTATGTTATGAAGAAAAATGATATCAAAGACTGCATGTGTTACTTTATCAGTGAAAATATCTGTTTTTTGCTTCTAGGAAAATGTGTACTTAGTGCTTGGGGATGGTTACTGTATATGACATATTGCTCTCTTGCTCAAGAACATGGGAAGAACTCTGCACGGAAAAAAAATTCAGAGTAACTGAATTAATTTCATGAGATGATGAACAACAATCGTAGGAAATTATAAGCACAAGCCAAACTGAAAATATTACAAGACCAGCAACAAAGATTGGAGACACTGCGGGTAGGAAAGAAAATATATAAGAAAAACAGAAAAAAGGTGCTACTGACAATGAACCGACCAAAAAATATAAGGAACGTCATCAAGTGCAATAAGGGACATGACCGATAAGTACCTTGACCGGAAAAGTACCAGGAGGAAATTTAGTAGTCAAAACATCTCTTAGTCTCCGAACAGCTTTCACCTTGTTAGCCAGAATGTCAAGTAAAGGCAAGAGTTCCTCTGTTTCCAAAGGAAAATCTGGTGTCAACCACAGAACTGGTCTTAGGCCTTTCTTATACTCGCTCTCATTCTTTGACCCACTAGGGGCCCCTTTCTTCTTGCTGCTTTTGTCCTTGGATTTTTTAAAGTTCCCGATATCCTCCCTGAGAAACTCAGACGATGATAGGCCATTTTCGTTGATAGCAATGTAGTAACCAGAGTATATTTATTCGGAGTCCTGATGTAATAAAGTGAATGTATGCTCTAACGATCTTTATTAAGAATAAATGGTGTTTTCTTATACTCGCTCTCATTCTTTGACCCACTAGGGGCCCCTTTCTTCTTGCTGCTTTTGTCCTTGGATTTTTTAAAGTTCCCGATATCCTCCCTGAGAAACTCAGACGATGATAGGCCATTTTCGTTGAGTCTCTGCTTTCTATCATCTGGTGCCAACTTTGAGAATTTTTTCCTAATCTTTAAATCATCAGGAACGTCTCCTGTATTCTTCAAACCTTTCTTGCTCCAACCGAGCCAACTTTTCTCCTCTTTCTTAACAACATTTGATTTACAAGATTCAAATGAATCCCCATTATAATTTTCGTGGCTATCCTGAAAATCAGGTTCCTCATCATCCCCAAGACCGTCAGAGTTCGCCATGCGAAGAGCAGAATCTAGCTGCATTCTTTCCTCAGGGGTTAAAACATCACTGTACTCATCATGTCTAACACCATTTGCTATTCTATCATCATCATTCACCGCAAAAAGCTCCTCATCAGTCATAGCACCAGGAACTCGCCTTGACTTCACACTCAATGACACGTGAAGCATATCATAGACCTTGGCCTTCCAAGCTCCAACAGACTCAGTCCTCTCCTGTCGTCTCCAATTCAAATGTGGAACAAGCTCAGCTTGAGTAACATCAATTCCCGGTCTGTACATATTAGTTTGAGACATGTAAGCCACTTCACGGGCAACTGCAGCTTCTGATGGTTGAACTCCAGCTCCCTCCAAAGCATTTGTGATTTCTTTCTTCTTATGGGAGAGAACTATCAAAGAACCAGGAGGCAAAGATCTATTTCCACCGTCGCTAAAATAGCCCTCTCCAAGGAAGAGAAAAGTTTGATCAGACCGTTGGATTCGGAATCCATCAAACCCAGCAAGAGTCATATCTGCACGGAGATTAGAACTGCGTTTCCATATCCTGTAAGTGTCTGACGGAGCAATCCTACCAATAAATGGTATCACCGAGCTCTCAAAATGGAAGGTTATCTCCATGTAAAAGTCACGAATCCGAGCTGCAGAGGCCACAATCCTAGGAAGTCTACAGCACCATTTGGCCCAGGCAAGAGGATGGTAGTGTCTTGCAATTATCATAGCAATATTCTCCTCCCTATTACACACTGCTTCCTGAAGTGCACTCCATCCATTTTCATTCTGAAGACTCCAATCAGCACCTGCTGACATTAAAATCTCTGCAGAAGTTGCATCATTAAGCCTCACTGCAAGGTGCAAAGGAGTTTCCCTGCCCGGCACATCCCGCCTATCAATTACTGCACATAAAGCATCAGCATCCTCCTCAGCAGCCAAAGACTCAATCTCTGTATTCACCTCTCCCGCCTTGGCCAGTCGAGGAAGGGAAGCAACAATCCCTTTCAGAACAGCATGGTCACGCTGCACGACAGCCAAATGTGCAGGACTGTGTGCATATTTTGACACATCTTCCATGGCCTTTCTTCTTTTCTCCACTCTCTAAACTTTTTTTCCTTTAATCAATTCAAATAAATTTCAATTTCTCCCACCCTCCTTCTGAAATGCGGCTCTAGAATCTTGACATTATAATTCAGATCCTTTCAGCCTTTAACTACAAAATTCAGAATTTTCACTAAAATTATTATTTGACATTGCAAGTTTCAAACTCACATTGATCAATGCACAAGACCCCATCAAATATTGATGCAAATCCCGAAAGCTGCAATTCAAGAAACAAAACAGAAACGGCCAAAACATAAAAAGCGGGAAATTAGCATAACACATCATCTGGCCCACTTCTGCTTACACATCAATTAAATTTGAGGGAAAAGAAACAGAATCTAAAATATACGCAATCAAGTATGTTTCTCGCGCGTACCAATCGTTAAAAAAAATAAAAAATAAACCTGATATATGAAAGGTGATCTAGTTTTTTCGATCAGAAACTTGAATACGATGTTCTCAGTTTGCGCCACTCTCTTTCCCTTTCTATTTCCCTCTCCCGTCCCTCTCTCTCTATATACACACACACACACTGTGTGTATTGTTGTGGTGAGATTTGAGAGGGGGTCGAGTTTCAGGCTGTTGGTTTGTTATTTTGGTTTCCATCCGCACGCCTGGAGAGGGATTTAGACGTTTGCCCTTCTTTTGGAGATATATTACGAATCTACCATCTACATGGCCAAAAATATTTCCTCTGTTTTTCAATTTACCTTTCTTTTTCTTTGTAAGATGTTTTAAAAAGGAGTTGAATGTAATTTTTCGGCAAAAGAAATTAACTTACCGGAAGAGTAATATTATTCAATATTACAGTTTCCCTGACAGCTTTGTCGACGTTGCGTAATATGGCACATATTTTTGCTATTAATTTTAATAACACTTCACATAATCAATGATCTCGATTTTGACACATCACACAATATCAAAAAAGATGTACATTTTTAGGCCCCGTTTGAGCCAAACAGGGCATAATGTACAAATAGCTAAATCCATATTATTCAACCATTTTATCCGAAAACTTCTAATTCCTTTTATTTTTTTTTCAAATTTTCAATCAGTCAATACAAATAGCAAGTTCAGTTAAATTTTAAAGTTCCTTATTCGAGAAGAAAGATTTGCGTACATTTGACTCATTTTATACATTCAAATCACTTTTTATTCAAACATTTTTGAAGAAAAAAATTAATTATAAAAAATAAGAAATATAAATATATATTACCTCCAAACCAACTATGACAACCACCACCTGTAATAAGCAGTCACCGCCCATTTACCATTCATTCGCAAGAACCAAATAGAAGGAAAAGGTATCAAGATTTTTTTTCCTTATCTTTTAACTACACATTCTCCATCAATTTACTATTAAAAAATACATTATTAGCCAAAAATAGGGCTCAAAGATGCACATAATTAATTTATGTAAGGTAATGGTGGTGCCGCAGCCATCCGTGACACAATTTCATTTCGGTGAGGTGGGCATGACAAGCAGTTAGCCATCGCAGTTTATTACTTTATTTTACCTTAGAAAGTGGTTATCATGTAACCCACTACCCCTCTGCACATCAAGATTTGATATTGAAATAAGTTAACCAAGTAAAATTCATTTGAAGTATAAATCAATGTCGACGTCTCATAGGGAGCCTGAGTTTGCACAGTGGAAAGGCTTCTATCTTTCTTCATTTTCATTGTGTTTAATGTAAGACAGACATCAGTAGCTTTGCACACGAGAGAACCATAGGAAGCCGTGCCCACGGAGAAAAACCAGGGCCTCAGCGAAGAAATCTTTCTGATCGTCAGGGATGAGAGCGAGCAAGCTTACAAAGGCAATGTCGGCTAAAATAAACATTCAATTAATTCCAAGCAATTCAGAAATGGGGAAAAAAACAGAACATGAGAAGCAAAATTCTACAAATCTGGATATACAATTCAGAAGGCACCTATTAAGAAATAGAAACTAGGAAAAAGAAATCAATACCCTTCGCCTGCAATCTGTAATCAGCAAGAATATCATTTGGTCATAGAATGATAACAAAATAATTTCATGAAGCAATAATATTTAGCAATCTAGAATAGTTTCTCCAGAGAGATAAGATAATCCGATCAGTATTGGTACAAATTGCAAAATATGATAAATCCGCATACAAAGGTTTCCCATATCATAACGAGCAAAGATAGTCGCAAGATCAAATTAAACACTCAACAAATTGTACCACTGGTTCAGATAAATTCAGACATACATGGTTAATATTAAGCTATTCACTGCCCCTCGGAGAACCATGATTTTCATCATCATCGACAGGGCTTCCACTGTCCCTAGGGCTAAAGCTGCGATTGCGACCATTTTCTTGAATGGGACTCCTCTCCTCAACATCATCCTCGGGGCTCCTGTTTCTTCCATTTGGACTCCTGCTATATTCTGATCCATTGGCAGCCTTACCGTCTCTTGGCGATGGTGTACCCCTCTTTCTCGGGCTTTGCTCAGCTTTTGGGCTGTGGACCCTTCCCTTAGATGGAGATGGTGAGGTCCTATGCCGCCTTCTTGACCCTCCCTCCCCACGTTCGATACTGCGATCCCTCTTTGGGGGTGGTGATCTGGATCGGCTGCAAAGAATTATGACAAACAACAGTGTCATTTTGTATAGGAAAAGTTCAAGTGATAAAGAAATAACCCCCATAATTAGAAATATTAACATGTAAGACATGAAAATCAATCCACAAGATCTGTTCCAGATAACCACATATGCTCAAATCACCACCACTGCAAACTTCTAGCATTGTTGTCAGGACAAATTAATAAGATAACTCCTCAAAATAATAGCAAGTATGCAAATTACAGGTAGTGAAGTGGGGCTCAAGAGAATAATAGAATGCGGATATCAAAAGAATCAGTATAAAAAAAATATTTAATGTGCAGAAGAGAGTGTAGTTGAACCTGCGGCTAGGACTCCTGCTATAACCACGGCTCCGGCTCCGGCTCCGACTTCTACCGCGACGAGGAGATGGTGAGCGGGAATAACTCCGTCCACGTCTGTTGCAAGAGACATTAACATATTGAAGAATAATAATTTTTTTCATATCCATACAAAATAAAAATTAGTGAGGACCAAAAGCACAATTTACATACCTAGCTTTCTTGGGACTGTTTGGGCAGTTCTTTTCTATATGACCACGATCCCCACAGTGGTAACATTTGTTCTTCCAATCTCCAGCCTTGCAATCTCGAGCCCAGTGTCCCTCAATTCCACAGTTGAAGCAGCGTCCAGTTCCTGGAGCGGGGCCTCTTCCAAGATATTCCCGTGACCCACCTGGGCCACGTGGTACCTAAATTGCAAGTTAAACCTATTTAATGATAAATCATAAACCTGCAACCATCAAGTCAAAAGGCAGGTGCAAAAACAAATGATCATATTAAAAAGCAGAGGAAGAAGAAAACCATTTTAATATTTTCATAATATTTCACAGGTTCATATAAAAATGGATATGAAGTATGGAAAGCTAGAAGTCAACAAAAATTATACAACTGCATATTTTTAATATTTTCATTGATTTTGATGCGACCAGGGCAAATTGGTCTGGAATATAATGATCCCAGAAACAATTACTTCTGAAAACACTCCAAAAACATATTAAAAGAACAAGTGATAAAATGAATTCCAGAACCCAGGCATCAACTCATTTAAACCCCATGATTCTGAAACAGTGAGCAGACTTCTTCAGTTTTTAGAACATCAGATACTATGCCTAGTGACTGTGAAAACCCTGGAAATTCCTAGAAGTATTTGAAAAGATTTTTAAGCATCATTTTTAAATTATAGAGGGCTTAATGAGAGTGGTCAGTAAACTATATGAGAGTAACTTGCAATCAACTGCTTCACACATTTCTTAAATGAGGTTTTCTATTGTAAATTACACCACGCAAAAGTGAAAACCAATTGTATCCGTAACTTTTGCAGTTATTACGTTCAAAAAGATAAAAAGCCTGTTAATTCTACAAACTTCATAAAAAAATCCAGAACAGTGAATGAACGATTTCAATGCAACTTACTCCCTTTGCAAATTCAACTATAATACGACTCCCATCAACATCTCGTCCATCTAAGCCATATCTCGCATCATCAGCATCTCGAGGATCACTAAAGTCCTGTGTGAAAAGTGCAAAAGGAAAGTGGAAAAGAAGATGGCATTCACAGAGTAAATATGCACAAGTACAGATCTATTATATAAAATAATAAGAACATAACCGCGTACCACAAATGCATAGTCACGCTTCATATCCACATCACGTACTCTGCGTAAATGGTTGCCAGAAACAACAAGGCCATCAAGACATTAGAACTAACGGCTTCATACTTTTCCCTCAAAGATGAATTAAACACCACTTTGGTTGTTGGAATTCCCATCAAAAAAACACGCAATAACACTATCATAAGAATTGCCAAAGTCCCCTAAAATACTGCACGAATATCGACCAAATCCACCAAGGGGTACACCTCTCACCATAGACCTCCAGGTTGGGCAACAAACCCAGAAACCTTCAGAAACATTATTCAAGTTAAAATCACCAAAACATGGGGACAAATTCTCTCAGAATACTTCACTTCAAATAGAAAAGGTAAATCAATGATGGACAAAAAGGCCTTTGCAATGGTTCTTGTTCCTCGAGGGACGCCTTCATGCAGACTTATCATAGAAATGACCACTGCCAACTACACAAAGTAAATGGGACGAAGAATTGTATAGAAATCAAGAGAACGGAGAAACCCATAGGTAACACAATATACTCTCAGTCATTAAACAAGAATAAAGATATCCAAGCACCACATTTACGTTTCTTAAATATTAGACAGTGGAAAAGGAATTACCTTCCATATCTGCTAAAGACGTCCTCTAGATCTCGTGATCGTGTCCTTGACGACAAATGCCCAACATAGAGTCGAGTTGAATTACCATGGCGATCATCATAACGAGGCATCTTCAATTTCCCTACAATAGACTCGAAAGCATTCTCATTTCATTACAGACCTTCCAAATCCCGTGTAATCCATCAACTAGACAGCTAAATAAATATTATGTCCACATCAGTGTAAAAGAAATTTCTCCATTAGCAAAGAGTACACAAAAAATATAATAATACACTCCGTGAATTAAGTACCTATCTAAACTCCTCAAAATTCAACAGCTCAGCTTAGCTGGTCAATAAGAAAAAGTCTTCCACCAACAATTAATATGATTCTTACTCTTAAATACATAGTAGTTCAAATACGCCCATTTTATTAACTTCCAAAGCAAAATCAAATCTTTGACTTACTGATTTAACAGAATATGTTAAGACCAAAGAAATATTCGAAATCAGTCAAGAAAATACAGGTAAAAATGAGCCAACCCACCTTCATTCATCAACTCAAATGGCTTTTCAAAAACAATCAAACAGGCTTTTAATTAAAAAATAAAATTCGTAAACTTCTCGGCTCTCCACGCTAGAACTAAGAAATGAAAATCTCAAGGAAGAATAAGCATTAGAAAATGAGAGATCTGTTCGAAAATTTCAAGGCGATAATATGAAAATATGTAATCATTCACATCCACGTCCACACTCACAAGCAGAGAGAAATGGGCGTAGTGCGTACCTGAAACGGCAAACCCTAGGTCTGAAATTGGGTTTCTTACGGTGCAAGAGAAGGATGAGGATAACGAATCTAACAATATATTTATAGACGAGTAACAGGACTGACTCACGCGGAGAGAGTGAATATAAAATTAAATTACATAAATACTCCTCCAACTACTTGGTTTAAGTAACCTCTTTTCGAAGTTATAAAAAACTTTCAAATATTTTCGGTGTACATTATTTTCAAAAGAATGTATTTTTTTGTTTGATGTGATGTGAAATATGTGATTGAAAAAGAAGGAAAAGTTATTAAATATTATTTTATTGAAAAATGTGAGGTTAAAAATGAGTTGAATAATGAGAGGTTGAAAAAAAAATGTGGATCAAACAGAGGCTAAATATAGAAATTTTTATGTAGGTTTTTTGAAAATAAATTTTGTGTGATTTTTTTTTTAAAAAAAGTTAAAAGTTAAAAAATATGAATTCACATACAAAATCACTTTATTAAGTAAAGAGTAATGTTATTCATAGTAAAAACTATCGGTAGTCATCCTACATTGCATACACATAACAATTCGTTATTTAATACATTAATATGGTAGTTTTTTATTATCCATGAATCGAATAAGAAATTGTCGGGTGTATACCACGTGGAGCGACTACCTATAATTTTCTCTATGAATAGTATTATTCTTAATTTACAAACAATTTAATTTATAGATATATAGAAATGAGTTACTAATAAGTAGATGATATTTTAGATCCATTAAAATGTGCGACTGAACCCATCTTCATTTCTTCATCTCAAAGTATAGTTTCATAATTTTTTTTTTTTATATGAAAAGAACAGAAAGAGATAAACCATTGCTGAATAGTTTAGTGAATAACCGTGCTCGTGTGGAATCGTATCATCTACATCATGTGATGTATAAATGTGATAGGACACTGTCTAGTATGATCTTGATCCTTGAGAAATGCTGCTCTTATCAGGCGAGAGGGGGGAGGGGTTTACAACCTCCCTGACCAGGCCCTCACAATAGTTGGGGGGCCAATTCAAAGGTCAATGGTCTATACAACTCTGCTGGTAAGAATTAAAATGCCCATGTTTGTCCTACATTATTTTTTTCATTCTCATTCTTCTACTCATTTTCAACCACACATTCTTCAATAAAATAATATTTTCTATCACATCAATAACTTTTCCTCCTCTTTCANAACTTCCAAAGCAAAATCAAATCTTTGACTTACTGATTTAACAGAATATGTTAAGACCAAAGAAATATTCGAAATCAGTCAAGAAAATACAGGTAAAAATGAGCCAACCCACCTTCATTCATCAACTCAAATGGCTTTTCAAAAACAATCAAACAGGCTTTTAATTAAAAAATAAAATTCGTAAACTTCTCGGCTCTCCACGCTAGAACTAAGAAATGAAAATCTCAAGGAAGAATAAGCATTAGAAAATGAGAGATCTGTTCGAAAATTTCAAGGCGATAATATGAAAATATGTAATCATTCACATCCACGTCCACACTCACAAGCAGAGAGAAATGGGCGTAGTGCGTACCTGAAACGGCAAACCCTAGGTCTGAAATTGGGTTTCTTACGGTGCAAGAGAAGGATGAGGATAACGAATCTAACAATATATTTATAGACGAGTAACAGGACTGACTCACGCGGAGAGAGTGAATATAAAATTAAATTACATAAATACTCCTCCAACTACTTGGTTTAAGTAACCTCTTTTCGAAGTTATAAAAAACTTTCAAATATTTTCGGTGTACATTATTTTCAAAAGAATGTATTTTTTTGTTTGATGTGATGTGAAATATGTGATTGAAAAAGAAGGAAAAGTTATTAAATATTATTTTATTGAAAAATGTGAGGTTAAAAATGAGTTGAATAATGAGAGGTTGAAAAAAAAATGTGGATCAAACAGAGGCTAAATATAGAAATTTTTATGTAGGTTTTTTGAAAATAAATTTTGTGTGATTTTTTTTTTAAAAAAAGTTAAAAGTTAAAAAATATGAATTCACATACAAAATCACTTTATTAAGTAAAGAGTAATGTTATTCATAGTAAAAACTATCGGTAGTCATCCTACATTGCATACACATAACAATTCGTTATTTAATACATTAATATGGTAGTTTTTTATTATCCATGAATCGAATAAGAAATTGTCGGGTGTATACCACGTGGAGCGACTACCTATAATTTTCTCTATGAATAGTATTATTCTTAATTTACAAACAATTTAATTTATAGATATATAGAAATGAGTTACTAATAAGTAGATGATATTTTAGATCCATTAAAATGTGCGACTGAACCCATCTTCATTTCTTCATCTCAAAGTATAGTTTCATAATTTTTTTTTTTTATATGAAAAGAACAGAAAGAGATAAACCATTGCTGAATAGTTTAGTGAATAACCGTGCTCGTGTGGAATCGTATCATCTACATCATGTGATGTATAAATGTGATAGGACACTGTCTAGTATGATCTTGATCCTTGAGAAATGCTGCTCTTATCAGGCGAGAGGGGGGAGGGGTTTACAACCTCCCTGACCAGGCCCTCACAATAGTTGGGGGGCCAATTCAAAGGTCAATGGTCTATACAACTCTGCTGGTAAGAATTAAAATGCCCATGTTTGTCCTACATTATTTTTTTCATTCTCATTTTTCTACTCATTTTCAACCACACATTCTTCAATAAAATAATATTTTCCATCACATTAATAACTTTTCCTTCTTTTTCAACCACATATTTCTCATCACATCACTTCAAAAAAATGCATTCTCTCATTTTAATGTGCATACACACTATTAAATTTTAATTTAAGTCAAAATCAATAATAAATTCAATCACATATTTCATGAATTCCACAATTCTTCAATCAAACATTTCATCAACTTCCATCAAAGTTTATTAAGAGCCTATCTGTTACTGGTTTTTTTACCATTAAAAAGCAACTTGGGGCCCACCAATATGAGGAAGAAGTCAAAAGGTGTTGCTGACAACGTATAGATTTTTAATTGAAATCATGCAAAAATAGCTCCCAAACAAGCACTAAAAATCTAATTTTAATTTCCACCAAACAAATTCCAAGGGTATATTTGATCAAATACTGCCTTAACAAATATTAACTATAAAGATACTTGTGATGGGTGGCTAGATTGATCTCTAACTAACCCAAAATTCAATTTTCTCACAAACAATTTCGAATTATTTTATGAACATATAGAATTTGTTGCCGAAGATTTTAGACCATCATCAAGTTGATTTTAGTTGTATTCCTTCATAAAAGTAAGAGCATCTGTCGACCAACCAGAATTGATTTACATTATAAATGCACAAGAAACACTCCTCTTTCCACATAAGAGATGAAGACAAAGCAAAGACAAGGAGGTCACATGAGCAAGTAATGAGGGAAAACATATATTGTCCTAATATCAAATGGCTTATACTGGCTAGAATAGCTCTAGCAAAATTTTTGTACTGTGAAAAGGGGGAAAACAATAGCAAGCAATTGGACGAAATCTTGTTGAGTAAATATCGTCCCCAAGTAGCTTTGATAGGAGCTGAAGAAATGCAGACCAAACTTCAGTAAGCAGGTTGATTCCTTGAAGTTATAATGTGTCGACACTGTACAAACTAGGTTAAACACCTCGATGACTTTAAAAAGCTGACGCCTGCAAACACATGGCTAAAGAAAAACAAGGGGACAATCAATTAAGCCATGCAATAATTAATTCAACCATAGGCAAGCCAAACATTATAAGGTGAAGAGAATGAATAACAATGGATGCATCTTTTCCGATTAAAAATATATATTGGGCATGGAAATGGACATTTTTGGATGATGCAGGCAACAGGCTTTTGTTTGGACACCAAAAGCTGGTGATTTCAAGAATAAAATGGATTAATATTTCCCAGCAACCTCTCAGCTGAAAGCGTAATACAATGTTTGCTAGTTTCCAATTTCATTTTAAGCACCGTTATATGAATCAATGAGAATGTTTGGTTCCATTTGTTCCAAAAAATATTCTTAAAATCCATTATCTGAAGACACACGAGTAAGTTCTACAATTATCAATCTCCAAACTTAAAATTCTCAGAATTGCAAGGTTGATTTTAATGGGTTGCAACTTGCAAGGTTAATTTTAATGGGTTCTAATCTGGTGCAAATGAACATTGGGTGTGGGTAGAACATGAGAGATGCTTGGAAGAGGGAAAAAAGAAGGAAAAGGGTTGGGATGTTTATGGGCAAGAAGGGGCGGCGGTTTTCAGGGTGAGGCCTGGGGATGGAAATGTGGATGGGTGGTGTACAGACTGGGGGAGTGTGGATGAAGAAGATTGAATTTTTTTTTCCCTGTTTTATTAGCTCTTATTTATATTTTTAAATAATTGAAAATGAGGCGTAGAATTGTCTCTTCAACTGTAATACCTTTATCATGTGAAAATTGAAATTCTGAAGCGCGATCCTCCTAAATTAAGATATTGCCAAATGGACAACAAAATTAGTGGGTTGACAGTTTTTTATGCAATGTCATGTTTTTTGTTTGGCATGTTAGCTTTTTCAGTTAATGTAACACTTGTTGGTTAATGTAACAAAAGCAGACGTGCAAATTGCTTATACTAAGCCCTGATGGAAATTTAAATCAGATTTTAAGTAGATTTTGATAAAAATTGATTAAATGTATGGTTGAAAAGTTGTAGGACCTATGAAATAAGTGGTTAAAACTAATTGTTGACTTTGACTTTGGTTAAAATCTAGATTAAAATCACTATCAAACAGGGGCTAAAAGGGAAATGGAAGTTCAATAACTAATTTAAATAAAACAGAAAAGTTAGACGACCAAAGTAAAACAACACTATAAGTTCAGTGACGAACAGTGTTTCTTTTGACCCGCAAGAAATTCATGTTGTTTTCATAGATGAGAGATGGTGGTCTCATGGTCTATTATTTTAGTTTTAATCTTTCCATAAAGCAATAACCTTTTACTACAAAAAAAATTCTCAGTGCATGGGCAGCATCATTATTTGAAGTTAGATCCAACAGAATTGCAATTCCATTGTGGAAACAAAAAACACAGCACCCGATAGTATATCCTAGTTAACAAAAAATTCTATATACCTCGTACTTTTGCCGGGGTGAAGTTGCTTCAAAGTCAGGCGAAAACGTAGAACTGCTAATTGTCAAAGCTGGAGAAATGAGAGGTCACAAGAACTTAACCAGGCAAGAAACTCTTCAGGTTCTTCATTTTCCTTGATAATCTGTTCATTAATTTCAGTCAAACGCTACAGTTTCTTACAGTGTTCAAAAAAAGCTAAGAGAATAAAAGTAACTACAAAATGAGTTAATGCATATAACAATGCAAAGTGGAAACAAACTAGCAAAACATGAAAGCATTTTCTCCATAGGATCTCTCTTGGTCATCATGCATCAAACCCAAAAGGGCACATCCTAGCCAAAATTGGTAAAATGGCAGGCAGTTGACAAACAAACAAAATGAAAAATATCCATACCTCGATTTTAATGTCCTCCGGCAATCCCATTTGAGAAATAACATCAGAACTAGCTCTTATCCAATCAATCTCTTCTAGAATACCCGAACTTTTCTGGCTACCTAATGCCATTTCTGTTCCATCACAACAGAAAGATCTTCCCACCCATACATATAGAATTCTATCCTCAACATTGCCAGAACTTGAAATTGGAGTAATAAGAAGAAACACTGATTTGGAATCCAAACCATAAGTACCAACACTTACAAGCCTTTCCAAGCTAGGCCATCGACACACTACTGGTAGCATTGAGTTAGAAGATGATGAGATACTATCTATCATTATTTCCAATGGACCTGCCTCCTTTTCTCCCAAAGGACGTTCGCATGGTTTGTTAGAAAGTTTCAACAAACTAGCTTTCCCATGGCATGAATCTACATTAGCATCCCCACCAGAAGATAACAGCAGTCCATTCACTATATTTTCCATTCTCTCCCCCTTATGCTGCATGGCCTCTTCCCTATTATGTAATTCGTTTGCTGAAAAAGCATTACCACTTGCACTGATGACATCATATTCGTTGGTGAGACCACTTGAAGGAGCATCTTTTTCTAGAGAATTATCAGCCTGCAGCGGCAGCTTGAGACACTTTGATAAGCTACCTCTCCGCTCGGCAATGGAAAGAGGTAACTTTTTAGATGGTGAAGATCCCGCGTGTGAATAAGGCTGTGACGTAAAATTGACATCGATGTACTTTGAACTTTTAGATACAGAGTGAGGAGAAAATTTGGTTGAGTGCAGTGATATGTCAGAGAAGTTAGACAAACATGAAGATGTTAGATTAGTGCATGACAAAGCCAAAGGGGATGTTGCAGGGGAATCCGAAAAATATGTTGAGCTACTGCTTGAATCAGGGGAAATAGAGTCTGGAGAAAAATAATGTGGTAGAGAAAATGAAGGTGATGATGACGAAGACATCGGTGATGGCGATGATGATGAAAAGGACAGTGATTTTGATGACAACGAAGAATTTGCAGAAGATTGTATCTGTTTATCTGTGGAATGACTATCAATAATGGGCGGGGAATCAGGGTAGATTCTGGAGATACCTGACTTAGAAGCAGAAACAAACTCCTTCATATTCCCAAAAACAAACTTACGCCTTAGCACGCTCCAACAGCTTTCTCTCACAGGAAGGTGTGTTTCGTGTTCGGCTTCAGAAGAGGCAGAAGGCGGGGCAAATCCACCAATTGTTGCTTTTCGAAAGATCTCAAATTCGACATCATACGAATTCACTAGCCTCTCCCCTGTTGAAAATTTAGTTGACGAGCCAGCAACACATACTCCATTGCTAGATGTGTCCATCAACGGTAGGAGGTTAGAGAAAGCATCCCAGAAGTATGAAGGCTCCTCACCTTCCTTAATAACTACTATTGGACACTGAACTTTTTCATACCGAACAATTTGGCAAACAGCTCCTCGGGCATCCCTTTCCATAATTGCTTCACAATTCTTGCCAATCCAAACATAAATTGTAGAAGGAGTATGTATAATAAATGCACCTCTAGAATCCAAAGCAGATATGGAAGGGTCGTTTAGCATTTTAGGAACCAGATGCAAAGGATCGTAAGGTGAGTGTGGAGCCATCCTATACATCCTTAGTAAGGAACTGGGGCTCAAGGGGGAAGCATGAACCCTTTTTTGGCACTGCAATAACTGGCATGCGAAACCCATATTCGGATCAGCAATTCCTCTAGCAGCCTTCACATATTGAAATGCATCATCAAAGCTTTGCCCTTCACGCCACATTAGATAAGCAATCACCAATGATGTAGATCGAGAGACTCCCTGACAACAGTGAACAAAAACCCTTCCACCCTGTTCTCTAACATATTCAAAATAGTCAAAAACATCATACAGTATGCTGGTAATATCCTCAGACGGACTATCCTGCAACCATAATGTCTTGTACACAAAATCAGCCTTGAAATACTCTGGGCATACAAATCCCACACAATTTAGAATATGAGTAATGCCATGCTGCTTAAGTATCTCCCTGTCCCTTGCAACTGCATCGCCGCCAAGATAAATGTGTTCAGCCACCTTCGAACACTCCTTGTCAAAGAAAGCAATCTTTTCTCTCTTCACAAGCCCACAGGCATTGCTATCAGGGTTTCTCTGTATATTTGACAAATCAAGCTTCAACCTCTCCCCACCATCATTTGAGCTACTCCCACGAGGTGTAGTAATAAGCGGCCACTCACCAATATCATCAGACCCTGCTTTTGGCCACTCGTCTGAGCTCCTACGAGCAATTGCCAATGGCGGCAGACAGGACCTGCCCTTAAAACTGTGTTGGGTTCTAGGGGTTAATGGAGGAATGCGCTGACCCACCCCACTATTACTGTTATTGTTGCCATTAAGATTTAAGCCGTCTTTATTATCAGTGTCTGGGTTAAGCGGGGGCAGTGAAATTCGCGAAGATGACCATGATGCAGACCGCCAATAAAGTTTCCGACCACCAGAAACTTGGCACGGCCCTTGACAACTTCCACTATTATCAGCAGCACCACCAGTGGATTCCTCCTTTTCCAACATCCCCAAATTGCCCACAAAAATTCCAATACTCTAAACTGAAACCCTAAACTTATCCCAACATCAACCCTTTACAAGAAAATCAAAAAAGAATCACTAAACAAATCATACCCTAAATTCTCAGTTCCTCAGATTTTCCTTTTCACCTGCGAAATAAAACAATCAACTCATCAATTAGACTTCGCGACTAAATCACACACTGGAAATCTAAGATTCGGTAAAAGAAAACACCCCAACACTAAATAAATACAGAATAACAAAAATAAGATCCAGCGAATACACTTCCAGACTGTATTTAAAAATAAATAAAAAATAAATCAGTCTCTTAGATTTCTGCGGCACATATATCAATATCACATCTGTATAAACGGTTTACACATACATAACTTCACATTAAAACCCGCAACAAAAAAAAAATACATACGTGTTCTGTGTATTGATTCGTAAGTCACCAAGAAAATCCCTGTTTGGGAGAGAGGGAGTAGAAGTCTGGAAGAGAAAAAACTGTAGAGAAAGATGAGTGTGATTATGGAAAAGCGGTCAAATTTTATTATTATTTTGTTTTTTTCCCTCAATCGAATTTGAGCATTACTTCGAGAGATGAAGGGGTGGGGTGTTGTTTCTTATGCCTAAGTGGTAGTTAGTTTCCCCACTTCGTAGGTTACGAGTCATGTGAATCGTCGTCCTTCATTAAAGTGGGTTGCAGTTACGTAACCATTTACATGTTGATCTGATTTACGTTTCTTTTCATTTTTTACTCTATTTCTCTCTTTTAAACTATTTTTTTTTCTCTTCTGTGTATATCAATCTATAATGATTATGTGCAGCTAGAATTACTTCCTACTTTTTCTTGGACCTTGCTATTCGTACACGCCCGTGAACACGGGCCCACATCCCCCCTCACAATAGGGGGGAGGGGAGATTATTTTATCAGAAAATTACCTAAAAACCTACTTTTAAAGTTTCATTTTCAAAAA
>CAIGRF010296825.1:0-31611 GCA_903798235.1 Fraxinus ornus | reverse complement strand
CAAAAGAATGACGACATTAATGTTCAACAAATTCGCTCAAGTGACAATGTCACTAATTTATTTACAAAAGCACGTCAACGTCTACATTTAAGAAATTGGATTACAAGATTGGAATGTGTCGCCTCAAATTTTTTTAATGATCAATATTATGGGGAGTAGCTGTATTCTTTTTCTTTCGCTTGGGTTTTATCCCACTTCGTTTTCCTAACAACGTTTTAATGAAGTGGCATTTATCTTTAATACTCCAAAATAACTGTATTCTTTTTCATTCGTTTGATTTTTTGTCCCATTAAATTTGTATCAAACAAAGCTTTAATGAGGCAAATATTTTTTAAGTGTCATTCAAGAGGGAGTGTTGTAAATGATAAGTTTATTAGTGAATGACAATTGTATCCTTGCAATCCTAAAAATTATTACCATTGTATTCCTAATCCTTCCATATAAATATGGGGTATTATAATACACACAAGTCCATTGACTTTTATTCTCTCTTTTCACAACAATTAGCAGATAATTATAGGAAAAATTATACCATCACTTTCTTTGCATTATATACTACTTTTAAATTCAATAAATAGTAAATACCCTTTTTTTAACTACGCAGACGATGTGCATAATAAATACATACACACAATCATACACCCATCAAACACATACTAACAAGTAACAATCACCGATTCACCATCCTCTCCAACCACCACCAATGCAATGACGACCACCACTTTAACCACGACAACCATCAAGCATCACTATCTAGGAAACCATCACCACTACCTATTACTTTCACCTTCCCTCCGTCACTGCCTCCTTAATGGTCCATTTTTCTGTTTTTGGCTTCTATTTTTGCTAGGGAAATAAAATACGTGGCATTAATGACGGAAATGGTCGATGATGATATCACCAACGCGAATTTTTCATTGATGTTAATGTGATTTCTTTATATTCTTGCATAAGAATATCATTTTATAGTTAATTTTCTAAGAAACTCGAATTGTAACTCTTTGCAGATGCTCTTGTGCAATTGCAATGTGGAGATGGAAATGTGGTTTCTATTGGAATTATGGGATATTTTTGTAAATGTGAATTGAAAAAGTTTCTAATTGGTGTGATAATTAGTCGCGACTTTTCAATTGCAAATGGTGCATATCAAATAATTATTTTATTTCAGAATGGGTGTAACCTTTTGATATGGTGCAATCTACACCATTAAATATGAAATAGTGCGATCTAATGGTTGAAATTAATTTGTACCAAAAGATGCGACCATTCGATGAGACACGTGAAAATTTATAAATAGGACCCTCGTAATTCCATTTCTTAATTATTTTTTAGTTTCTTGTTTGATATTTAGTATTCAATGTCTTCCATTCTAGAAGAGTGCGTTCAAGCGCTGGTTTGTTCGGTAAAATTAATATTGTGCTATATTAAATTTGGAAGAAGGTTTGTATTTTGGAAGATTGACTTCCATTTGACATTTGTTAGCATCAGTGCAGTGACCAAAATCTATGTTAAGGAGATTTATATTTGCATACTTCGCTTCATTTCATCTCTTTTTTATTTTTTACGTTTAAGTATGTCGACGCTTATGCATGTACCATGGATTCGGTAAGTCGTTACTCTATCCGTATTTGCATGCACGTATATTTTATTAGTGTAATATAAATTATGCACCAATTTGTCCAACAATTTTGAGATGAATTTCATGCTTCGCGTATTTCAAAGTTGTGATCATATTGAAAGGAAGTAAAGACGAGTACCGATGGTCGGGTGCATAATGGACTGGACGTTGGTATTTATCATTCCATGTATTTGGGAGTGGATTTAATAGAAGAAATTATCTTAACTTTTCAAATCCATTGAATAACCATCACTTTAAGAAAAAGTTTCTGGTTTTTGCACTTAGGGACAGTTTATTCAACTCAAACGTACGAGTACAACTTTTGAGAAGGCCAATTGAGAAACTATGTATCAAGTTAACAAAAACTGAATGGTAATAATATTCGAGGTCTTGTTTTTTTTTTTTCTTTTTTTTAAAAATAAATAAACCGCCACTACAACAAAATGTACTTTTTACGGCATGCAATGCATGCCGTAAAAACCTATTTACGGCATGCGGCCGCATGCCATATAAAACCATGCCGTAAAAAGTGGTTTACCTTTTACGGCATGCTATCTTTCATTCTTTTCCTATAAAATCAATTAGTAAGCAAGTTATAGTAAACTTAGGGCAGTCCTACTACCTGACTGAGTTAAAAAGGTAGTAAACTTATGCGCGCATTGGGTGACCCATGGATAATGGGGTTTAAGGTTTTTGAGGCAAACAAAAATACCCAAAGATGGTGGTGTCATTTACTCTTCTAAGTTCTAAGAATAGGAGAGTGCACATAACTTGCATAAATGAGTCGAATATATCCAAAATATGGGGAGAAAATTATAGTGAAAGAAAAAGTAATTCATCACTTAGTTCAATGAGAATCATCTTATCATTTCTTTCAAGTTGAGTGAAAAAATTGAGACTTCAGAATTATTGTACAGATATTCTACCATTTGTTGGTAAAAGAGTGGACAAACAATATATTTCTAAGATCGATCTTACTCAGAATGTCGGAGGGAGGTATTCTCAATTAAAGTCAAATACACCCCAGAACTTGTGGGGGTGCCGTTGTTTTATTCTAGTTAGAATATAAAGATATTCTAAAAATATTTGAAATGATAAACTACACTGTAGTGAATACCTTGTTAAATTTAAGATATGCACGGTGTTAACAATTAGATATTCGATGCAAGGATTCAAAATTTATTGGTAAATATATTTTATTATTGGGAGAGTAGTTGTTCCATAGAACTCCTCAATATAACCTGAGATTCGTAAGAAATTAGAGTTTTCAATAAAATTAGAAGGAAGCATGATGACTTCAAAGTTTTGGAAAATTTTTCTAGTTGGTAACAATTTGTGCATGTTATATCATTTGATCCAGATATCTAGCTACAAATGAAATGTCACAGAATATCGTATATAATGGTAAGTCTCGATATATATATCATAGACATAATATTATTTGACATTTGCTTTCAAGTAGAAAAATACCACTTGTTTTATCGAAGAATAACCTATAAGATCCATTTATAAATTGGTTACTTAGATAGTGAATAGACTACGCATCGAAGGAAATGAGTGTAAAACCTAAACTAATGTGTCAACTTAATGGAAACCTAACCGACGACCGGAGATCCCACAGATTAAGTTCAATAGGAAAACTAGTTATAATTGACTTGATGAGAAGCACTTCGTAGTTTTAACTCCTTCCCATTTTTTGATGCAGATAAGCTATGCATTTAATGATGAATATATTTTGTAAACAGTACAAGTGAATTATTGTAGGGTACTCTTTATTGAATATCACATATGTGAGTGCGAACTTAGCCAATTTTATGAGAATTTTACTTAGGCGAATTCTCTAGCACGCTTGAAGAATCAAGATTGTCCAGGACCGAAACAATGAACAAAATAGAGAACTAAAGTTTGTTATGGGATATAATGTGTTCGATATATTGTTTAGGCTTACAATAACAGCCGACAGTTGAAAATGTTGCGTTTAGCGATTAGCTAGTAAGTCCTATAGATTCTTAACAGAGAAGGTTCAAGGCGAAAGCTACCGATTCTCATACATATCTAATGGTTGAAATTAATTTTTACCAAAAGATGCGACCATTCGAAGAGACACGTGAAAAATCTATAAATAGGACTGTTCGCTAAAATTATGTACCGCAAGTGCATGAGTGCGTTCAAGTAATAAATTAGACTTGTGAGTCCAACTATCGATCCCTCGGGGAATGTTTCTTTTAATTACACAATTTGAAAGTGAAATTGAAATCGAAAAGAAAATAATTTTAAGGTTCCATTGAACTAGCAATTATGAAAGTGATGGAAATTTGGATTATAAATGAGTTGGGATTCATGATCTCACTTAACCTCGCTTAATCAATTTCTCAACACGTAAATTAATAAAATTACTCACTTAACATGTTAGATCTGATTTCCTATTTTAGCTAATTACCTTTCTCGAGTGGAACTAACCTCAATCGATTGGTTTAACCTACTATATTTTTATGTCGATTAAAACACAAACAATAGCATCAGATATTTGTGAAAATAATTCAAACGATCACCTAAAGTTAGGAGTATATATTTATCTCCTACAAGAATCTAGGATTTCTACCATATCGATCTAAAATGCATAATAATTTCTCAATAGATGTAAAAATTACTTAACATAATCATTTAGTGGCCACATAAATAATAATGTAGTAGACACAATAGTAAAAATACAAGAATATAAGCATTCATACATTAACAAGCAAGTATTGAAATTAATATAGCCAGGTAAAGCTCTCTCATTCGTCTCAACATCAAAAGATTTAGCCCATTTTTAAAAAGTAGCACAAATTGAGCATTGTTGTCAGACTCGACCCGAACACTGACTCGAACAATGCAACGGGTCGATGNGTCAATGTGTTAGTGGTTCAATCGGTGACCCGGTAGTTCATCCGGGGGTCATTGCATAAAAAAATTATAAAGTATAAATTTTTTTTAAGGACAAAATTAAAATTTTTAATTTATTTTTCACTAATGATTTAGATCTATAAAATAAAGTTTAATGTTGGATCAAAGTTTTTTAAAAGACTATTTTTATAAAAGCTATAAATGATTCATTAGTTAAACTCTTTGTTTTTCTTAGAGGTCCAATGTTCAATTCCCTTGGACCCAAAAATTTTGTAAAAAAATTTAAAAAATTCAATCAAGCCAGTTAATCGGGCCGGGTCCGGGCTGAGTAAATAATTGGTTAACTCGATCAAAGCCTGATTTTTACCGAGTCAAGTGTATTGTTATCAATTTAATCTGTCCGGCCTGGTCAATGGTCCGAACCGCCGATTTTTCGAGCCTACCGGTCGGGCCGGGCCGATTTTTATAACTATGAAATTGAGAAGATTAAAAAAATACGTTACAATAGTTTAGAAAATAAAAGGCGAGATACAAGACAAAGAATAAAACCCGCCCCTTAGCTGGATTCTTGAAGCTTTCTATGATTCGGTCTTGATTTCTCAAAGATTCCCCTTCTTTTGCTTAATTTTTCCTGTCTTTTGTTTACCTCCTTTTTCTTTCTAGTTTAGAGTTTGAGTGTTAAAGAGTGAATGGATTTAGTCTTTAAAACCCCAAAAACCATGTCTAGCAATTTGCCAAAATGACCCTAAACTTTTTGCTTTAATTAAAATTGGGCCCCAACCATAAGGAGAGGCACACGCCTATTGAGCAGCTTCTGCTTAACCATGTAGAGCATGCAGGTAAGCACCTTTCATGGAGCTGGGTGCCTTTTGGTCCCTTTTGCATTTCAGTCCTCCATATAATTATGCTCCAGGTCCCTCAACTTTGGTTTATTGCATTTTGATCCTCAAATTTTGACTTTTATATCAATTTTGCCCTTGATAAGTTGCACCTAAGGTCCTTCAACTTTCAGACTTATGCACTTTTGTCCCCCACATTCACATTTTTGTTCATTTTTTCATCATTTTTCTCTTCATTTTGCTTCCATCTTATTCAATTGGGTCTTTTCACCTTTAAAAGCAAATATTATTCAATTGTGAGCATAATTTCATCTATTGAACCACTAATAAGCTCATTTTACATGCCCAATAAGTGTTTAAAAACACACTTATCAAACGCCTATAAACTTAAGTTCTTGCTCGTTCCAAATAAGACTATTTACTAACACATATAACAAACGATAAAGATTAACCACATTAGATAGCTTGCCATAGTATCCATGAGTGTAAAATTGTGTAATCAATTCACAAATATGCTTCCAAATCACACCAACAAAAACAATTTAAACTTATTGAGTGTTTGATACTCTGTGTGTGCATAGTCACTTTCAATCATCATTAAAATTATGAAAAAGTTGCAAAGGAGGAAAAGAATTATCAAGCTGTTTCCAACCCAACCCTTAGTGGTCATTTCTTTTCTTTCCCACTCGTGAGATTCACATCCCTCAACTAGATACTTAATTTCTTTTTCCGAGTGTAAATTTAAAGGTTGTTTACAAATCACTCTTTTCTTTTGCCACTTTAATTTGGTTGGGTCTAACCGATAATATCAACATCTAGTCATATAAAGATTCTCCAATAGATAAGTACTTTGAAATTTAATTTTATACTAAATAATTCAAACCCATTAGTTATCTAAGTTCGGACATTAAATACAATTGCACAATTTCTATATGATTTTTCAATTAAAGCCCATGATTGATCTCACACCCTTAAGCTTTCTTTTTGACCCGTGTAGCAAGATTTAGGTTAATAACTCCCTAGATTTTCTAGGCCAAAGGATATCGAATTTTGAGATACCCCTACAAACTTAATAACTCAAGTCAAAAAGGCTATGGAGTGAGGCATAAGATTCAAAAAGTGCATTGTCCTTTTTTTAAAAAAAAAACATAACAACAATACATGGGATCACATGCATAGAATTAACACACTTCTAGTTAATATCGTTCACCGGTTCGACTACCCCAAACTTATCTCAAATATGGTTAAGTGAAAGAGAAGAAAATGTAAGATTTATAGAAATTTAAACACAACTCACAACCTAGTTCTACCAACTCAACAATCATTTCCATCAATCAATAATTTCCAAATGTAGGATCTTGCATGTGTGAGCAATTTTAAAATAAAATAAAGCATATTTAGTCATAGCTCATTAATCAATAACACTTTTAAACATTAAAACATCCTAAGTCGACAAGGCTATCTAACATGCCAAAACGAAATCACCTCAAAATCAGCACAATATTTCATCAACACTCCCAACTTAGATTGTACATTGTCCTCAATGTGTAAAAGAACAATATAAAAGAGGTAAAGAGGGTTGAAGAAATTTCACCAATTATAAGATTGTTGAAGGATGCTTGTAATGAACTTCGACTTGTGGCCTTCTTGTACACAATTTATCCCCAAACTTGTTGAGAACCATGGATGGCTAGGACTTCGAAGATCTTGACCTACAAAAAATGGTATCACTCAAAAGGTGATGATGAAAGTATTAATCACAAGTAAATGTCAAAATAAAAAGATAAGGGTAAGAAATTGGGTAGACTCCCAACAAGCGTTTGTTTAAAGTCTTTAGCTCGACTTTTGGGCATGATCACTACAGGTTGGCAAAAGAATGGATGATTTCTCTTTTGAAAAACCACCTCCCAAGTATGGTTTTAATCGTTTCCCATCAACATCAAAGTTCCCATTTTCTTCTTGAAAAAGCTCAACCGCTCCATGTTGGAATTTTTTTGCAATACTGAAAGGTCCCGACCACCTAGAGCGAAGTTTTTTAGGGAACAACTGGAGCCGAGAATTGTAGAGAAGAATTCTTGTCCAACAAAGAACTTTCGATTCACAATGTGCTTGTCATGCCACTTCTTTTGTCTTTTCTTTGTAGATTCGGGCATTTTCATAGGAATCAAGGCGGGGTTCATCAAGTTCATTCAATTGAAGCAATTTTTTTTTCTCACCAGCGAATTTGACATCAAAACTCAAAGCTTTCATCGCCCAATAAGCTTGATGCTCAAGTTCAACCGGGAGGTGGCAAGCTTTCCCAAACAAGAGACGGTGATGAGACATACCAATAGGAGTTTTGAGGTGGTGGGGTAGGCCCATAATTCATCATCCAATTTTTTTGGACCAATCTTTTATAGAGACATTCACCATCAACTCAAGAATCTTCTTCAACTCTCAATTTGAAATCTCTACTAGTCCACTAGTTAAGGGATGATAAGGGATAGTCACCCCGATGCTTCACTCCATATTTGGTCAATAGCGAGTCAAAGAGGTAATTACAAAAATGTTTGCCTCTATAATAATAGCTTGGGGGTGCCATAGCGTAAAAAAAATATTTCATTAAAAAGTTTACCACCACCTATTTCATTAAAAAGTTTACCACCACCCGAGCACCATTAGTGGGCAAAGCCACCACTTCTACCCGCTTTGACACATAATCCACCGAAAACACTATATATTGATTTGAAAATGAGAAAGGAAAAGGCCCCATGAAATCAATCCCATGAAATCAATACCCCACACATAAAAATTATCCACCTCCAAAATAGAATTCAAAAGCATTTCATGTCGCACCTGGAGACAAGTGCGTGGACATCATTAAACAATGTGAGCCAATAAAAACTCAATTGATGCACCTTTGATGCGGTTTTCATGGCACCAAAGTGACCACCATAAAGGGAAGATGACATTGTTCAAGGATTTTATTTTTCCATTTCATCATTTGGCACACATCTCTTAATAATTTGATTTGGTCTCCTTTTGAATAAAAAAGGATTTTCCCAAAAATATTGCTTGGTATCGGAGAAAACCTTCTTCTTTTGTTGGTAGGAAAGATTCGACGGAGTGATGCCACTAGCAAGAAAACTCATTTAGCCTGTATACCATGGTACATGCGTGGTTTGGAGAATATGCTTGATTTGCAAGAGTTGTTCGTTTGGAAAACCTCATTTATCTTCCCATCAACCACTTTCTCGACTTGTTCAAGTCTTGACAAGTGATTGGCCACAAGATTCTTGGTACCCCTCTTATCATGAATTTCCAAGTCAAATTCTTGCAAAAGAATGAGATAGAACCTAAATCTGTCGAATGCAAATACTACTACTGAATCACTTTTTCGGTAGTGGCATAATTCAATTGGGAATCAGTTAATGTCCGGCTAGCATAGTAGATAGCATGTAAGATCTTATCTCTCCTTTGTCCCAACACCGTCCCAACACCAATATCACTTGCATTGCACATGAGCTTAAAAGGAAAGTCCTAATCCCGAGCCAAAATAATAGAAGCCATGATGTGTTTATCTTTAAGAGTGTTGAAAGCTTGAAGACACTCTTGAGAGAAATCAAAACGAATGTTCTTCTAATGCAAGGAACAAAACGGCTTGGTGATCTTTGAGAAGTTTTTGATAAACCTCCTATAAAATTCAGCTTGTCCCAAGAAGCTCCTTATACCCTTTGCCGAGGTTGATGTAGGCAATTTCTTAATGACTTGTATTTTGGCCTTGTCGACCTCAATCCATTTTTGTGAAATCCGGTGACCTAGGACTACGTCTTCTTGAACCATAAAGTGATATTTTTTCCAATTAAGTACAAAATTGGTCTCTTTACATCTTGTCAATACCATATCCAGATTATTTAAGCATTCATCAAGTGAGGCCCCAAGTATTGAAAAATCATCTATGAAAACCATAAAAAAAATCTCAACCATGTCGGAGAAGATGGTCATCATGCACATTTGGAAAGTAGAGGGTACATTGCAAAGACCAAACGACACCCTCCTATACACAAGCGTTCCATATGGGCATGTAAATTTTTTCTTCTCTTAATCTTCTAAGGCTATAAGAATTTGATTATAGCCCGAATATCCATCCAAAAAAAAATAGTAAGAATGTCGTGCCAACTACTCAAGAATTTGATCAATAAAAGGGAGAGAAAAATGATCTTTGTTGTATTATTGAACTTCCGGTAGTCAATGCAAACTCTCCACCCGGTCACCGACCTTCCTGGAATAAGCTCATTATCTTCATTTTCTACATAGTGACACCATCTTTTTTCAGTACAACTTGAACTGGGTTCACCCATGTGCTATTTAAGATCAAATAAATAAATACTCCCATCAAGCCACTTTACCACCTTGGCTTTTACCACTTCATTTATATTCAGATTTAACTACCTTTGATGCTCCATTGATGGCTTAAATTCATCCTCCATGAGGATCTTGTGCATGCATAATGAAGGGCTAATCCCTCGAATATCCGCAATAATCCAACTAATAGCCTCCTTGTGCTCCCTCAACACCCAAAGTAATTTATCCTCTTCCAACTCACTCAAGGAATTAGAAATGATAACTAGGAGTGTAAAGGAATATCCCAAATAGACATACCTCAAACGAAATGGGAGAGTTTTTAATTCAAGTGTTGGTGCTTATTGAAGAGATGGAAATGGTGGTGAGGAATTCTTCTTCAAATCTTCAAAATACAATCCCTTCTTGCAAGAATAAGATGGTCTTTGGAATTCCCTTCCTCGATACTCAAAGAATGTGCAATGCATGTTTTAAGAGGATCCATAAAAAACCCATGTAGAGAATTGGCCTCCATATGATCAATAGCATCAACCCAGAAACATGAATTGGTATCCAAAGGGTACTTGATAGCCTTCAAAATATTGAAAGGGACTCGCTCATCTTAGGCCCTCAAAATAAGTTGTTCCTATTGCACATCAATCAAAGCCCGATCAATCGCTAGAAATGGTCTTCCCAAGATAATTGGAATATCATGATCTTCCTCCATATCAAGAACGATAAAGTACACTGGAAAGATGAATTGGTCCACTTTGACTATCACATAAAGCTTTACTAAAATTCAAATCACCAATAGTGCATTGAATACTAAAAATCTCTAGAACTTTGATTTTTGGAAGCAATTTGTTTTGTATAATAGCAATACACTCATCCGTTAGCATTACTATCTCATGTTCCTCAACTTTTCTTTTGTTAGAATGAATGTCCTTCATAAAACTTGGAATTTGGGAGGAAGTATCAGAAAATAGGATGCTGATGTGTAGCTTCTTGAACAACTTCAAGAATTTGTCAAATTAAGTATCCAACTTATGCTCTTGAAGCATTTATGGAAAGGAAATAGGAGTTATATATTCCTTAATAGGTGTTGGAGCCTTTAAGGTTGATGGCTCTGATTGACTTTCCTTGGTTGCTTTACTATTCATATTAGGCTCTTGAACAAGCCTATTTTCTTCAACGGGCGCCTTTCCGGATTAAACCCTTAGGCATGTTATTGTGATGTTGGGCAATTGCATACCACTTTTGTGGTAATAGCTTGTACATTCTCACTTGGATTTGTCTCAGTATTTCTAGGTAAAACCCCTAGTTGCCTTTTCGAGAGAAGGTTGGCTATTTGACCTAATTGAAGTTCCAAATTTTTCAAAGAAGCATCATCGTGTTCTTGTTATTGTAATTGATGAGTTGTCAATTTAGCGATGGCCTCTTCCTATGGATTGTACCTTTGGTGTTTAAAATTTTAAGCGTATGTTACTTGCTCACTGGATGCAAACCCACTGCCCATCAATGGACAACTTGAGCTCTGTGATTTGCTCCTCATATATCACAAATTGGAGGAGATTGTACCACGCGGCAGAATAGTAAGTAGGGGTAGATGTAGAAAGCCCATCTACCTTCTTTGATAGAGAGATGATCTTGGCTAAAACAAGAGAAAAATGCTACACTCTCATGAGCTACACTAGTTCTCTTTTGGGAACCTCTATCAGGCCACATCGCACTTTACTCGCTCATAATTTCAAACAAGTCAAAAGCCTCTTGAATTCTCTTCCGCTTGATTGACCTGTTAGAAGATAAGTCCACATTTGAACAACAAGGAGTCAATCCGGCATAGAAGTAATTGACATGTTGCCCCATGGTGATCCCATGATTCGAACACTTACTAAGCATGTATTCAACTCTCTTCCATGATTCATGAAAAATTTTCAAATCAAATTGTTTGAAGGTGGTGATGTCGACCGCTTAGAAGAAAAGTTAACAATATTGTAAGGCTACAATAATGCAACGAATGAGAAAAATTTGATGTCGACATACAAACTTATTGCCATTCTTGTTGTGCTATGTAATCGTGTAGACAGTCTCATTCACTATATGGCATTTCAGGTGCATTCATTTTCATTGCGATTTCTTCATCTTCATTGGGCAGCTCCACCTCTACAACGGCTAGATCGGTCTCCACCCTCGCAAAGGCCACGTTGACCACTTTAGAATGTCAAATGAAGTTGTGAATACCCATTTTGCTAGTATAACTGCGATTTGTAATCTAAATGAATAATTTGGTATATGATCCAAGATTTTCCATCTCTATTTCTAGACACCGAATTGTATTTATGCAAGATGAGTTCATGTAATTTAACCTCTCATGAGCAGTTTGAAACATACGCCGACGACTTGTTATTTCATCATGAAACTACTGAAAATAATACAATATATTGGAGCCTTTGTACAGTGCAATATACCCAAGTCGATGCATAAACCTCGAGTTGATTAGATAAAATGAATGTATGTATTGTGTATAGCACGGGCTAAGATGCGTACGTCGTGTTTACCTGTGGTACCGACCGCACAAATGTGAAGTATAAATTAAAATCACTGCCACTAGCACATTTTGCCTGGGTATTCCTTTATAGCCTATAAAGTTCACTTGTTCATCACGTAGTAATACAAATTCTTATGTGCGTTCCGTCAATCGCACTGATGCAATTCTTGAATAATGGATGTTTATCAACATTTGGCATGTGATACTTTGTATCTTGATTATTATTGGGATTTGGTTTGGTTAGACGTGTAGAAAACATAACAGCGACAATAACAACTTTGAAGTAGTGCCCTACAGTTTGCAACAAATGATTGAATAACGTTTGCACATGTCTATACCTCTTTTCATGCATTAATCTGCACAGGAACTTACCAACTTGTTCATAAACGTCTACATTTTGCCCACTAATGAGACCATACTCATCTCAAAGAATGTGTGAAAGTCGCAATATTGGTGGGTACATTTGGAACTCCTAGTAGCACTGCCTTCCATAGCCTCTAACATGATCATATAACTGTTTCTCGCAAAGGAAAATCTACTAGTACGATACCTTTGTTTGGGATAATAATTCCTAATGATGCGTTTCGTGATTTGGCAATAACGAAGCTACTCATAGCTTATTCAGATACTTGTCCTTTCTAACTTCGTTATCAGAGTCAGAGCCAGAAATAAGAACACAATTGAAATTGAAATCTTCCATAAAAAGCTTTAAAATAACTTCTTTGGAAAATGATGAAAAAGCTTAAACTTGAAAATGAAATACTGATTACAGCAAAGTGTATTTTAGATGAACATTGTGTCTGTTAATCTTACCTTTCATAGTTGTTATGGCCGAGCAAGTGTCTTTACCAATAATGATGAATTGCTTGAAGTGGTAAACCAAAAAGATACAGTTGATTGATTAATGTTGAAATATGAAAATGTTGCTTGTGCAGAAAATATTTTCAAACTTTATCGAGAATCCTATGAGGATTTTTTTGGCATGCATTCCAAATCCACTCTATTTATTATGCAGTAAAACTTATACAGAGACATTCACTAGCTCAAATAACTCAAATTGCACATAAAGACAACAAAGTTATGCAAAAAACACGGACTGGAAAAACTAAAAAATGTTTGCCACTCACATTTCATTTTATGTGCAATTTCTTGTATTATTTAAAATCGTACTCAATACACTCGAACTTCTCATCCATGTCTTCGATCGACGCAAACATCTCTCTATTACGCTTATGTATAAAAAATGCATGCGTGAAATATTACAGCTCAATTCTCTTCACAAGCCTTCTTGTCCAAAACAATTCTTTCAAATATATTTTAGGGTCCGTGCCAGTCGAAATTATTATGTTGCTGATTTTGGCCATATCCTCTTCGTCGAAATTTGCAGCTCGTTCAATGGAATAATACAATTTTTGTATATATTTTTTTTCTTTTTCTCGTTTTTCTTCTTCATGATTGACTTTCTTTATTCACCGTTTCAAGGAGCACATACGAGACATTCACTGCCTAGTCACTAGAGTCGCTACTCTCAACGTCGATCGATATCTCATCCCTGTGGTCTTTGGAGCCACTATCTTCGAACAAGTCTAAGCCTAATCTGCAGATTTTTGTCAGAGTAATGGCATACTTTTTTATTGTCGAACGTGTCCTTAAATATTGGACAATATTGTCTTTGAAGTCTTTGTAATATTTGTTCTCCTCCGACATTTTTTACACAGTGATACGGAGGATGCAAGTAGCATACATTACTGATGAAATACAGTATAGAGCGGAGTACAATATTTTTTCCCAACACAATCTTAAAAGCAAAACCCTGGACCAAATTTGCAGTGACACATAAAAAACCTACCGTAGACAAAGTAGTAATCTGAATAACTGTGCAAAAGCAGATGTCTGTAGGATTTCTCTGTACAAGTGTTCCACATTCCTAGATTACTACAAACGACATTTTGGAAATTAATATTTACTTGATACATGTACATAGATATCAAATCTCTTTAATACCAGCAGTAGAACTATGTAACCCTTTAAAGATTAGTTTCAGCAAAAATTGTTTGGAAAATATTACCAAGGTAAATTACAACTCTCGGTGGTTGTGCAAAAAATACGGTCAAACGGTGGATCAACGATTTCGCTTACTATTTTAAAATCATATCTTTTTTTTTAATCACTGAAACGATATATAGAAGATCCTAAGGTTATACCAAAAATAAATCTACTATATTAGAGCTCTGAAACTTACAATCTTCAAAAGATAAAGTGCACGAGGTAGAAGTCATTTTTGAAGAAAGATTGAAACTTACAATTTGATTTTCATATAAAATAAAAAAGAAGGTGGATAAACACACAAACGCACATCAAGAATGTCAATGAAGTGATGAAATTACTGAAATGATATATAACTCCAATTTTTGCATCCCACATTTAAGAGTAAAGCAACAAACATTTGCGGTGCATCCAAAAGGGTTTGGCATAATCAAAATTCATTCAATTCTTCTAAACTCATTTTGACTATAGACTTAGGATTAATATCCCTACAATATATAAAAGAAAAAAAGTTGCAGCACTATTTATAGGGCGTCATTAGGCTGTCATGCTAATGTCATATATTTTTATACCAATTTTATCCCTTTTATTTTTTCTCAAGCATGACATTATTGCATTTTTTAGTCATTTTTTTTTTGACTTTCTCCATTTCTCAAAGCAACATCCCATGCTTCTTTCCTTCATCTTCCACACAACCGCACAAAATCAAACCTCCATTTTCTATTTCTTTTTTCCCACGATTTTGTCTCTATGTTGTTTAATTTCGCCAAAGCTTTTCGATCCTGACCATGCTAGAGGTTCTAACCCTCTATTTTTGTTTTTTTTGGCAGAGGTTTGAAGCTTCCGTCATAGATCAAACAAAAAAATTAATGGAACAAGGTTTTCTGGTAAGTAAATATAGATTTTTCTATGAATAGAAGATATGGCGGTTTGATTTTACTGTATGGTTCTAGATCTGCAAGATTTTTTTTTATTTGAGAGGGGTATTATCATTATATTGTTTGTAAAATTAAAAAAAATATGAGAATGCTCCATGTAAAATATAGAAAAAGCACAAAAAAATTTCGTTTTTTAACGTAAATTCGTGCCCGAACGGAGATGGAGACGAATCATACATCAACAAAATCAATATTTTTTTTTATAGAAATTGCGGTCATGAGCTAGTGAGAATTCTTTTGATCATAGGTTGGAGTTTTGTTCCCACCAAAAAGTTATAAGCTGCTTAATTTTGTAATTGGATTCTCATTGTAGCTTAAATTGTAGACAATTGTCTTTTAAATTTGATGTTTTTTTTGACAGCGTCTATTCAACAACATATGAGATGATAATTTGACCTTGAGAATTTCAAAATAATTTGAAAATGAAGGTTTTCAATTTAATGATTGCTCTTTTAAGGTTTATGAATTGTCAAAAATTAAAGAATGTTGATAAATTTAGAGCAAAGAATAAAAATAAAAAATTAAGACGTTAAAAACATTGACTTTTTGATATTTGGCAAGTATGCCAAATAATATTGGGCATCATATTTATGTGAATTTGTTCGGCTTTTGAAAGCTAACCGTTGTATTAAACTTAGCCTTGTAATTTCTTGTAGCTTAAAATATAAAGGGAAAAAAATCATAAATCAGGGATTAAATATGCACAAATCATTTTTCAGATCAAACATACCTTCTATACACGGACTCCCTAAAATACGAAATCACGTCCCTAAAATACAAATTCAACTTCAACCCAATGGAGTTCCTTCCTATTGAGCTATCCGATCACAATTTGAAGGTCATCATCTCCGGTCCCAGTTCAATTTTTGTACGTAGTTTTCGAGTGGGTTGTAGTTTCAATTGAAGGTTCCAATCTGTGGCAAAAAATTAAAAAAACATGTTTCCATTGCTAATGCCGAGAATACCCATTGCCATTGGTATGTCATACTATCAGATCGACTTTTACAGTTGTAATATATTTTCATAAATTTGTGACGTTAATTGCAAACATCTCTATGCATAATCAATAAAATCTATGATGTTCATTATATTGATATCACATATAGAATATCGTAGATAATTCTATGACGTGCATGAACTCACAATGTGACCCGTACTACATTGTGACCTACATGAATTCATTTTTACTCCTGACATTATATCTTTAAAACTACAGAAATGATGTATTTACATGTATGTTTGCTAAATGGATCCCAATTGTTGGTGGTTTTGTTGGATCGTAATTGCACTTATACTAAGCTTGTGGATATCGTGATGACTGAGTTAAATTTGTATCATACGAAGGTAGCTGTCACAATACATTATGTATTGAATCATGATTTGCCACCGGTGAGAATAAGAAGTGATAGTAATGTACTATCCTCTAAAGGGTATGGATCGTGACCCTTCTACATACCCATTAAGCATTGATGTTACAGAAATTGACCAACAATGTATTACGATTCCAACTGACGTACAAACTACTAGAGAGTTTCGTTACAGAATGTGGTTTTAGACATATATGATGCAACTATCGAACCAGCAAGTCACATAATCAAACAGAAAGTCACAGTTGTAACTATCGTTGATCCTAGAGAAGTAGATGAATGAATGGTCTTCCGTGATAAGAATATTCTCAAATTGAGCATTTCTTTGTTTGCGATACACAATATGTTCGAATTTATGGTTGTTCAATCGGACAAGAAGAAATACATAGTTAAGTGTTTACATGATGGGTGTACTTGGATGTGCAAATCTTCAAAGTGGGGGTAAATCAGGTCTATTTAAGATTAGGAAGATTACTAATGGTCACACATGTGACTCAAACATAATATTGGGAACCCACAGGCAATTATCCAGTATTGTTGTTTCATTTAGTATCAAATAAAAGTACACATCGTCACATACTATATACACTTCAAAGGATATATGTAGTGATATGTTTCATACGTTTGGAGTTTCGATGAACTATTCTAAAGCTTGGAGATCTCGTGAGCAAACTTTAAAAATCATTAGGGGTGATCCAACTGAGCCATTCGGTAAGATACCTAGCTACTTTTATATGCTTCAACAAAGAAATCCTGGCATGGTCACAGAATTGGAGCTTGATAGTCACAGTAGGTTCAAATATTGCTTTATGACCTTTGGTGCATCAGTTCAATGTTGGAAGCATTGCAGACTCGTGATTGTGGTGGATGGCACTTACTTGAATGGACCCTATGGTAGTACTCTCTTCACAGCATATAAGCATGATGCAAATAACATCATTTTTATTCTCGCGTTTGGAGTTAGAGATAGTGAGAACGATAGATCTTGGACATAGTTTTTCGAGAACTTGAAGAAGGTTTATGATTATAGAGATGGATTGTGTTTTGTATCAAATCGCCATATTAGTATCAAGAATGCTATAGAACATGTTTATATAGGAACCTGTCATGTGATTTGTTCGTATCATTTGCTTCAAAATTTGAAATCATATTATGGTAAATCAGGTCACAACATAACGTAAGCTTTCAATTCGGTTGTTCAATCATATACATTAGCAGAGTTTGAATATAACATGACCAGCTTGACATGATGAACGAAAAGATTAGGCGTTACCTGACAATGTACTACTCTCAATTACAATTTCCATACATTAAAAAAGTGGCCACAAATGTAGTTTATATGATATTCATGAACGTGGTTGATGTTCATAGGAGGATGTTGGACTTGAAAAGTGGTCATGATTTCACATGCCAACAAATCGGTATTCTAAAATGACCTCAAATATAGTAAAATCAGTCAACGCAGTCATAAAAGCAGCCAAGAATTACTGTATTGTATCATTATTAGAATTTTTGAGACAAACTATACAGACCTGATTTTGTAAACATAGTGAGGATGCACTTGGCACCTTCATGAGGTTGACAACCAATTACGAGAAACTTATGAGGAAAATGAGCATGGATTTGAGGAATTTGAGGGTAACGTTTTTAGTTTGATTAATGAATTATATAACTGTGACCTGAAAATTGTGTTATGTGACTCAAACTAATTTTCTGTGACTTAAAATATATTTATTTGACTTCAGATATGTATGATTTTTAACCTTTCTTGTAGGTATTACATGTGAACCAGTCCCTGTTTTCAATCAAAGATGAATACTCATCTTTTGTTGTAGATATAGATCAACGTTCATGTACATGCAATGTTTCAAGTTTATCTATTTCCATGTCCACATGCACTGGCTGTGATTGCACATACTAAAAGGGCATTATGATTATTGTTCTTATTATTACACAAAAAAGGGATACATGAATGCATACCAAGACTTCGTGATTCCAGTTGGAGATCTAGCAGAATGGACCGCGCCTGTATAATTGCAACACACAATTGTATTAGCTCCTTATCAAAAGAGGAGTTCTGATAGACCCACTGAAAAGAGGAGAATGTCATTCGGTAAAGGCAAACCGACTGTGAAATGTGGACGTTGTGGAGGACACGGTCACAACCATAGAAGATGTACTAGCTTGGTTCCATTAATCTAAATTCAAGCAAGGACAAACACTTACGAATAGCAAATCAGTTGATGACACACTTAGACCGTAGACATAACAATTTTAGATATTCTTTAACATTTCATGAATTGGTTGTACGTATAAATTGATATATCATTTTAATGTGCATGAAATATTCATTGAAATAACAATTATGCATTCACATTACGTAAGCTGTGGAGAGATAATTATGCATAATGTCAATTGTGACCATCAGATTGCAATGTGTGACATATACAATTAATTGTGATCTGTGCACACTGATTGTGTGACCAATGCACTAGTCACTGTAATGTAAAGAAAAAATTAGGTTAATATTTGTGAAAATGTGACCCAATGACCTAAATAACTTTTATTTATAGTCTGCGACTTTTGCAGAATGAGTGCAAATGTTTCAAAAACATGTGTTGGTATCTGTGACCATATGACCACAATCAGTGACCTGATATAACATTATGTGATTTGTAGTATCCCCTGTGACTTGCCTAGTACGTAACTAGTATGATATGTAACCTAATGGCAAGCATGTATGACAGACTGTGACCTGTATATATAAATGTAATTATTCAATAGATTAAACATGGTATATGACCACAATCAATGAACTATTGCGTTATCTGTGACCTGATATAAAAATTTTGAATTATCATCCGATTTTTGAATAAAAAACTTTTACCCCTTATTTTTGAATTGAAAAGTTTAAAAAAATGTATTGAGTGTAATTTCCACTTTTTTTAATCTTATGTTCCTTAAAAAAAAATTGTTTACGAAAAATTTAGGACTACGATTGGAATTAAGTTTGTATTTTTATCTTATTTTCTTTTTGACTTATTTAAATAAGAGGGTATATTCGTTATTTCACGAAGCGCTTTTTAAAAAATGGAAAAAATGTTATTTTTTGCACGAAAAATGTCATATAGGGATATCTTGTCAAAATGAAAGGGTAGAGAGTATTCTGTAATAAAGATAAAAGTCAAGGGGAGCGTTTTTGTGCCAATCACCCTTGCAAGTAATATTCACTTAGGGTGTGTTTGATGCACATTGTGGGGGAAAAGAATGCATTTTTGTGATGGAAAATATGTGGTTAAAAAATAAGGAAAATTTTGAATTTGTGTGTAATATTATTTTATTGATGAATGTAAAGTTGAAAATGAATAGAGGAAGAATGCATTTTTTCAAGAATGTGGATCAAAAGGCGCTTAAAATTTGATTCAACCCTTTACCTACCAATTTAAATTTTTAGGGTTCGTTTGATTGTAAAGGTGGAAAATGGGTGAAAAAAAAATGTTTTACAGGGAATAGAATTGCCTAGAAATTGTTTAACTGAGAATTGTAGTTAATTGTGTTTGATTAGTATAATTTTCACCTTAAAAATATTGAAAGTTTGGTGTTCGTTTGACTTTATTTTCATGAAAATTGTTCATTAAAGTGATAATTTCTTTTACCATTGGGTCTAGATTTGTTTCACTTGCTAAAAAAACAAAAAAAAATTTAAAAAAAAAAAAAAAAAAAAAAAAAAAATTGAAAAAAAAATTACCATACGGAATACCATTCATTAAACTTTGTTTTGCATGAAAATTGTCAATAAAAGTGATAAATTTTTTTACCAATGTATCTAGAATTTTTACCAACTGCCCAAAAAAAAACCTAGAAAATCAAAACCAACCATAACATCAAGAATTTTTTTCCACAAAAGGTGAAAATTTTTTTGTCTATCAAACACTACAAAAGTTGAAAAACTCGCTAAAAATGTTGTGTATGAAATGGAGTAACCGAGCAAAAAAAAAAAAAATGAAACCCAAACGAAGTAGCATTGAGAATAATTCGCGAATTAAAATTGAGATCCCTTTTTGGATACGACTATGGCCTTCCCTAATATCTTCTTATCGAACAAGTTTCCAATTCAAAAACCCTACAAAATGAATAGTCATGGTTTGATCCGATAAACGAGTACCGAATAGATATCCAAATCCGAGAATCGTCAATTTAAGAAGGATCAATCAGATTAGTCAGATGGCGCTGACGAATTTCATACTGACGGTTGCTGGAGTCACCGCGGTGGTTTTGCTAATGAGAAGCGATGTGAAACAATCCGCTTCCATTTTCCGCCGTAACGTTCGTCACATCCGCAACTGGCTCGAAGAAGAGTCAACAACTGCAGCTAAGTACGGTCTCCAACCACTAATCACCTGTATTTGTTTTTACTTATATTTTTTGTTCTTATTGAATACGAATGATTTGAAATTTATTTTCGGTATACGCATCATAAAACCCAAGTTTCTACTGCATTTTTTCGTTAGTTTGATTGCACTACTTGTTTGCCGGGGCCTTTCATTCAAGCTTCAAGCCATCAACTTTGGTTGTAATTTTGAGACATCCTAGGCAACTTATAATTGACATGAAAAGTGGTTAGTTTTCCAGTGAAAAACGCAAGTTTGACCCTAATAATACGGTGAATAGGTATTTAATGCGGAATTAAAAAATTAATTACGAATTAAAAAGCAATAAGTCGCTTTTAATTCTTATCTAGATGATTAATCATGCAAATCAAATTATCATACGTTGAATTAGTGCAGTTTGCATATCATAAACATTAATCAACAAAGCAGTAAAGAACACACAAATTGTTCACGGAGAAATCCAACTGGGAAAAACTTCGGGCGCTTTGCCAGTCAATCCACTATAAACGATTCTGTACTTACAATCTACCAGATTAGACGAAGACACGAACTATCTGATCTCCTGATTACAATTCTGACAGCTCTTCTGAATTCTGTGCTCCCCTGCACCAATACCAGCTGTAACAACCAACGCTCTCCTGGAACTCCGTTATCCTCCAGCAGCCCTAGTTTGGTAAAATCGCCTATCTCCTGTGGATCTCGAAGAATAACCCGTTCTTCACAGACTGAAAGTCCAGTCGCCTTCCTCGATTTCCAGCACATCTGACAGATATGTAGGAAGTTTGATTTTTGGTATTTGGATATTGAAACTGATGTTCTTCTGACTACCAAGAACGAATCTCAATGAAACATGAAGGTTGAAAGCTTCAAGGATGAAAGAAAATTGACAACACAATGTTTGCTTATTATTCAACCTTAGAATTCTCGTTCTGTAGCTTTATGATATTTATAGGTAGGGTAGAAAACAGATGGACCAGGAAAAAAGTCAATAAACGCAAAATAAAATATTCCGGTATAAAGCTGTCCTTCGTGCGAATAGCCGTGACAGTGTGTCACTAAAGCGAAGGAGGGGCGACGGTCTATCGACAATATTTCTGCTTTTGTAGCTCAAGCCAACCCTAGACTACAGTCCAGCGAAAATCGGCTTCGTTTTCCTCCTTGTTCCAAACTTGAAACCTTAAGACCTACTAACCAACTTTTAAGCAATTTGCACATTACTCCTTGAACTATAACATTTTATCAATATAAGTCCTTTTGTTCACAGAATTTGCCAATTACAAAATTAACTAAAATCTAACACTCTGGTTATTCATCAGCGGTGAGGATCATACAAGTTCGTATTTTGCAACTTACTCCACAAACCTTACTGGATAGGTGTCTGAAAAATCCGTGTTGTACCTCCAAACTTGTAAATGATTGAGGATGAGTACAATGTCATAGTGTTTTGCATCATTTAGCATGACTTTGTTGTTCCTTTGTTTTAAAGAACTTAGCCTTTGACAAATTTAGACGAGGAAGAAGAATTGCCAATGGGGAATCTTAATACCTTCTTTTAATGCAAATAAATGAGAAGTTTACTGTTAAACAGCTAAATAGGACATATAATGATATAATTGTTGGTTGTTACTTGTTAGACATTCATGGAATATTATGGATGGGGTAGTATATGCATACAGATGAAGCTAAAATGCGATATACTGTGGTCAATTTGGTATTGTTGATCACAAGTTTGCTTTTATTTCTTCAATGTCATTCTTTATTCTGCAAACATGTCATTTTTAGGTTTGCCAAAAACTGCGATGTACCTCATGATTCCCCAAAGTCTAATGTATATGGAACAATGAAAAATGGTAAAGAGAAGTGTAGAATTTGTCCAATTTAACCGTTAGATCAATAGTTGTTCAACCTCTTGACTCTGAACCATGTCTTGCTTGGGATGTATTGAAGTCAAAGTGGATGTATTTAGAATGTTGGTTGCTCATTGATTTTTGTTTATGCCATTATGAGCATCATATATAATTTAAGGGCCTAAACCTAACTAAAGATGATCTTCACTCTCTTCACTAATAAATTCTTAAACTCCAAGCCATTTCTATGGCTAGAGCCTCTTATGTAGCTGATATTTAAAATCTTCCATGATTTGTTAAAAGGTAAGGAATCTGTCAGTTCCAGCATTTTGCTTTATTTTCAGCTTGACAAGATACATGGCCCAAATACACTCTTCTCTCTCTATAGCAAATTGTTCTCCATCATCCCAGCTCCTTCCTGCTCTAACCCTTCAACACTACTCTGCTCTTTGGAAAATCAAATTCTCATATTAATATTGATGGGAATGAAATTTAGACTCGGGGTTTATGTAAAATCCTTCTCGAGTAGATTACTGGTTTCTAATCTCTGGCAGTTGGTCTCAGATCTTCCTTGTGACTTGTGAGCAAGCCTTTCTTTGTATGGAATAAGTGGTTTCCAGTTCTTTTGCTAATTCCAGGTTACCATGATTCAAGTTTTCGTTCTGTCAGCCTAAATTTGGACTATACATGTTTCTTATTGCAGGGAAATGGAGAAGGCAAAACCAAAGGAGATACCAGGGAAAGATATTCCCAAAGATGACAAGCACTAAATGTGATACCTGCTTAAGGAACTGCACCAGGAGGAAGTTTTCTTTGTAAGATCTTAGTTGCACGAGGAGCTGTAAAATGGGTCGGGTGGGTGGCTCAGTTCGCTCAAATTTTCTATTCTAATTTCTAAAAAATAAAGAATAAAATAGGGTTACTTGGGCTGCAGGCCAAAAGAGTCATGTCTGCTGCCCCTTGTGCCTATAGTTGTAGGTAGTTTATATAGAATCGTGTTTTAGTCTTGGTTCTTTTCTATTCTAGAGTGCTAAGTGGGTTTCTTCTAATGCTATTTCGGGGTTTTCCCCCACCATTGCTTAGGTTGCTGATCAATGCCAGATATTTTACCCTCCACCCCAGCTACCTATCAGTGCCTCACGGTAGGCATTGAACACTTGATTTAACAAGAAATTAAATGCCAAGAACTTGAACATCCATCATATTTTGCTATAATGGCACACATTGTCACATATATGACTGCATTCAAGGCCTCACCATGGGCTGGCGACCATCAACAACTATGGTGATACCAGCAATGTATCGTGAGCCATCACTGCATTGGTGCTGTTTCATTCACTAGTTTCTCTGCTTTCTGCTTCCTAGCTGACACAAGAATCTCATTATGAAGATGCAATCCACGAGCTATAGCATTAACCCTTATACGATACTTCCCATTCTCTATTGCTGAGGTCTGCCAATAATAGAATGTTCTAATTGTGAATCAGTATTATGAATGATTTTTTGGACGTCCTAATAAAGCCAGTTCTTCCAGAGTTAATAAGATATAGCACCGTGAATGATTTAAATTACCTAGCTGCAGCTCTTCTGCCAAACGCGATCCATATGCTGCAGCTCCTTGTTATATTCCTCTTTCAGCAGCAATTAAAGAGGTCAGAAATATGAGAGAACCCCCAGATTTTTGATCCTGCATTCTTCAACCAACAGCTTTCAATAGGTACCAAGCTGCCGTGAAATTGACTCTTAAGTGATCTTTTTGAACTCGTCTTCAATTAGAGCAGAGGACTTTGCATCTTTCCCGTTTTACAAATTGTGAATTTTATGGCCCTTGTTCCCCGGTTCATTTGAATCCATTGTCAGAGACTAATGTCCCAATCACTTGACTTGCTTTTCTGTACGCTGGCTCTTGGTAAGGTAACAGGTCCAGGATTACAAACATTTAACTCACTAAATCTTTGGTGGTTTTCTAAGCTCTAAATGGATAGAAAAGACACTTTCGAGGAGATAATGGAAGATAGCAGAAGTAAGAGTTGAAACCCCCCAATAATGTCTACAAACAATGTCCACTGCTTCTTAGAAAACTGCTTCTCTGTCATTTTCCATGTTTAAACCAACCACCTCCACAATATCAACCCCGTTTAGAGATCTCTTTATCTCCTCAATAGCACTTCATTCCCCATCAAAACCAACCTAGCGTTGCATTTACCTTATAAACAAGGATTACAGTAACAACACAAGAATCATAACAAACAAATAATATATCACTAATTATATATAGTGTGTTGGGGACAAGGTTTAATGGTATTAGAACCCAAAAAGCCCATATAACAAATAGATCCATCTCAAGTTCATACAATTAACCGGATTACGCCATCATTTTGCAAAGCATGTCAAAGCTTCAACGGCAAATGAAATAATGCTCAATATTTTAAAATTTGAGCGACTCCTCCTCTTGAAAGTAAAGTTAAATATTTTAGATGGAATCCTAAGTCTTAATAAATAAATGTTGCCAAGGCAAAAAAGCTACACGAATCTAAAAATTGTGCACACAACTAATACATAACACGAAACAAGAAACCATCGGCAGCCATGCTAAGCCAAGCGGTGGGCAATGTTGAGAGAGATTTGATTTCCCCTGGAGGTGATCAACCATTAACGGATCAAACATGTATCCAATAATCATTGTATGCATAAGGATAGCTATATTTATAGCATGAGCATGAACACTAGCGAATGTAGACATTTTAAGTTAGGAGAACACAATCAAACATGTAAAAAAGTTACGAAAAAAAATAATGCATTCGAAATCTTATTACAATTGTTCCCTACGCGATTTCATACTTCGATAATGTTCTATAATTACATCATTTTCAATATTGTTAGATGCATCTTTCTCAATAGATGCAATCAAACTATCATTTAACCATTGATCTTCGATTCGATTGTGCAGACAATCTTTTACATAAGCCATTGAAGAAAATACTCTCTCGACTTTAGCAGTAGCCACGAGAAGAACTAAGGTTAATGTCACAAGCTTGTAGACTAGTGGACACACTTCATGTTTACTTTTCGCAACCAACTTCTTGCAAGATCACTAAAGTTTTGTGAGCCTCCAAAATCTTCGTAAGTGTGCATGTGAAGAATATATGTATCTAATTGATCATCCGGTATCGAGATATTTGATGCGTTAAAATCTACTAAATAATACTTACATAGTCAAATCACTTTGTTCTTCTCAAAAACAGTAAATAAATTATTTGAATATAAACATGAAACAAAAAGGAGTAAGTCACTATTTACCTCAGAAAAACAATCATTTAGCTCTTGAAGTTGCATATCAATGATAACATAAAACATTTTCACACGGAAATAGGGGGGGTCAACGAGCCGAGTTGAGCTGCCAAAACTTTTTGCTCGGGCTCAGCTCGAGTCGAGAAAAAGCTCGGCCAAAAAATTTAGGCTCGACCAAAACTTTTGGGTCGGGCCTTAGCGAGCCAGCCAATTTTTTTTTTTTTTAATTCGTGACAAATCCAAATTTTTTAAAGAATTTAAAATTTGTGNTTTTTTTTTTTTTTTAGGCTAATGAGCCGGCCCGTCGAACCATTTTGCCATCCTTACACGGAAATGATGCAAATTTGTCACCGTTTCACACCTTGAATGACCTAAAGTTATGAACATATCATCCATATTGAGAACATTGATCTCGTGAGCTTCATAGAACCAGCAAGCCATTCCAAAAAAAGAATAACATCCATCATGCCTCATTGTTTGGAGTTGTGCTTTACATAATTGCACCAATCTCATGGCATTGACAATATCTTGATTTTTTTGTAATGCTTTCGACAATTTATTTGAAATTCTCGAGATCTTTTTCATAAGAAGTACTGGGATAGAGGATTTGTGACCAGATGAACCTTTCTTTGTACTTGTTCTTCCGCGGTCACTTGGACTTTACATTCTGCCCTTCTTGAACTCTCCTTCATGTTTTAGGCGTGATTGCACTGGTTTGTCGTATTGCACTCCAGTCATGTAGGGCATCCTCATCTCTAGATTCTGTTAGATATATATACCATAAATATAATATGTGAAAGAAATAATTAATTCGGATGAAGTGCCCAATTGGTGAAAAGTGTGGAATTTGTGGGGAGGTCAGGGATTCGAGTCACACCTTACGCATTATATTAAAAGATCTTTGTTTGGGCCTTGGAGCCTTGTGCTTTCTTAATTCTAATAATTATTTTTTAATCATTTTCGGAATTATTTAATGGGTTAACCAGCCAATAAAATATGACTGTTTTTAATTGTCAAATATTAACAACCCATTATAACTGGCTATAAAAACTGTAAATAATACTAGATCATGGTGGATGTAGTTACATCAATTTTCTTCCTATATAAACACACATCTGGACATTAGAAGATTACAACAAAAACAAAATTATATCTTCCTATTCAGTAAAAAATATTATTCTCAATTTTACATATTTTCTAAAGTACACTTGAGAGTTCTGGAAACCATTTGTGATTGTTGCACAATTGGTTTATTTGATCGTTATATCTTGGAGGTGATTGTCCACAGAGATCGCAGCAGTTATCGAAGGACAATTTCGCTTTAAGACATCGTGCTTGTAACGAGACTCAATCAGTCGATAAGTTTTATTTTTGCACTTCACTGTGTTGCAACTAGTAACATTACTGTTGACCCCAAAAAATGATGCCAACAGATATCGGCCCACTTCTACCACGTTAAGCGCTGATCTGGCGCGTTTCTACCAGATTGTGGACGGTAGCCAAATCTGAACGGACGCGAGAGGTACTTTTCGGCAAGAGACAGTGACGTTTGGACATCGGCGATTTTGTGACGACATCAATTGCGCTATCAACGAATGCTGCACCGATTTCCTAAGGTAACTCTTCCCTCCTTTATAGAATATGTGGAATGATAGATATGATGTTAGATGACTGAAATTTTGTGTTCAACTCTCAATATATAATTGCAATTTGAATTTGTAATACATATAAATAACAAAGTGTGTAAATTCCTTTCCATTCTTGTGCATTTTTCGGGAATGAAAGTGAAATTTTCCTTAGCCTTCAAGTTTGCTCTCTCGGCCCCCTTTTATCATACAAAGAGAGGCTATTTATACTATTCTAGCCGACGTGCTGATCTTGGATCAGATCCACGTGGCGACATCTCCTAGACTGAAGCTTCACATCACTATCCAAAAAAAAAAAAACGCATGTTCTGCAGTCACTTAACTTAAAAGAAAATAATTGTCGGGTCAATACAGTTGGTTCGATTTGATTGGTTCATGTTTGAAATTATTTTTTTCAGGTATGGTGGCGGAGTTCGATTGCTGTTTCAATTGCTACTATTGGATACTTGAAGATTTTTTGGCTGCAAATTTAGATTAAATATTGGGTTTGTGTCCAATTAGTTTTTAATTTAATTCTTAAGTCGTTTTTGTGCCACAAATAATTGTTAATCTATCGCTTTATGAATGCTTTAAATTATTGTTTGAAATATTATCGTTCTTGATATCATGATATATAGATTTATTTATAATATCGCTTGTGATACTATGAATATGATGCATATCATTGAACATCGATATTTCATTGATTAATAAATTTAGATTAAATTTTCTTGGATGGAGAAATCATAATAATTGAATTGTATGTTAATTTGATTAATGTGAGTAGTTGGTAATTATTTAAAATCAAAATCCATTACTTTAAAAATATTGAGTGGGAGATGGTATTTATTTAAATAAAAATTCATGGTCTCCTTTTGTCAATCCATAAGTAAAGTAACACGTTTGCCTTGTGCCGGTAATGCAACGGACTCCCTATAGGAGGGTTGTGTTGTTTGAGTTTTTCGATTTGATTTCTTTATGATAAGATCGTCTGGATAGAATATAATTTGTGATCATCCTATAGATGCAAAATTATTTTCGAGTATTTAGAGATCGAGACAAAGGTTATACACTCATATCGAGATCAACTACAAACCTCCTATAGGGGCTCGTTTATGATTTTGATGACCAAATAAAATGATACAAACTTGTATAGACGTTTGTCGTCATATACGATTTGTCTAGTGGGAGGGTCCCAACTTGATCAGTGGACACAATGACCTTTTCTATAGAGGGGCCTGTTGGATCACAAGGATCAAGTAGTCGTTACATTACTGTAGTTAGATAGATCTATATGCGCATTCATGTATCATATGCTAAATTGTTTTTTGGTACTCATTTTTAATAGGCAATGAATGGTTATTTTTATGCAGAATATCACTTGACCCATTTTTTTTCGTCATTCTAAAATAAAACCAACTAATTACAAAAAAAATTTTGGATTGAAAATTTTGTGTTCAATGTGGAAAAACTTAGTTTTGTGCTTGAGGGACGTCCTGATGGACTTATTGAGACCAAGTGATAGTCTAAAAGGATTACGTATGCTAAGTGGGTGACTACAGACAAGATGACACACTGTTACATTTTGACTTTGATGTCAAACTTGTTGCAGGAAAGCTTGAAAGTCAGAGTACCTCATATGACATATTACATATCCTTTAGGGCATATTTGATCATCAAAGTAGGAAGGCTCTTTTGAAGTCATTCATACCTTATAGAACATCCGTATGAAATCAGAGTACCTATGACGTTTTCATAGTTTGAATATGATTACACACTTTAAAAATATGGCTGAGAGTCTGGGTGCAACCATCTATCAAGGAGACTCAGTTTGACATGGTATTGAATTCTTTACCTGATAATTTTTCGTAGTTTACTATGGACTATCATTTGCACAAGATGAAGATACCATTAAATGAGTTGATGATGGAGTTGTAATGTGGAAAGTGATCTTAAGTTTACAATGGTGATACTCATGCATCATTTGGTGGCTACTTTGGTTCCAAGCCAAAAGAAAAATTTGGAAAGAAGAGGAAGAAGTATATCAATAAGCATGAGAGGATCAAAAGACCAAAAGCAGATGGAAAGTCTTGAGGCAAGTGTTCCAACCCTGGTAAAAAAGGACATTGGAGAAAGACCGTCCAAATATACAAGTTAGAAAACAAAGTACGGTGAGTTTTCCAGTACTGAGTATTGTTTAGTGGTTAACACTTCAAATTCCCGAGTTGTAAATTTTGGAACCACTAATCATATCTGTATGATAATGCGAGTGCTTCAGGAAAACAGATTACTCAATAAAGGCTAGTTTAAAATTATCGTTGGCACAAGAGTAATAGTTTTGGCAAGAGCATAGCAGTATTTTTGTTTTTATTTCAGTAGTGGTAGGCGTTTGACTCTTAAAGACTATTATTATGTCTCGTGAATAAAGCAGGAATTTGATTTCAATTTAATTGGACAAGGTTATTCTATGAAATCAACGTGTGATACGCTTAGTATTTTAATGAATAATGTTCGTATTTGCGTTGGACATTTGATTAATGGCCTTTATGTTTTAAACTATCCTACATATGAAATGAAAATGTTATTTCTGTAAACCATAAAAGGTGACACTATACTAGTGATACATATCTATGACATCTTAGACATATCAACCTTAATAGAATACAAAGACTGACTGGAGACGATCCTCTTAACTCTATTAAGATCGAACCATTGTTAGTTTGTGATTCTTGTTTGGAAGGCAATATGACGAAGATATCCTTCTTTGACAAAAAGAGATAAAGACAAAGATGTATTTGAACTAGTTCTTAACTAGAGATGGTCCTCTCAACTCGATTAAGATCGAACAATTGTTAGTTTGTGATTCTTGTTTGGAAGGCAATATGACGAAGATATCCTTCTTTGACAAAAAGAGATAAAGACAAAGATGTATTTGAACTAGTTCGCTCTGATATGTGTGGACATGTAAATATACCTGCGAGATGGGATTATGAGTATTTCTTTATAGATGATTACTCTAGATTCAAATACATTTACCTAATGGCTTAAAAGTCAAATACTTTTGAAAAGTGAAAAACGTATCAGACTAAGGTCGTAATGTAAATGATTCGTAATGTAATAGATCAATAAGGTCGTAATGCAAATGATTACTCTCAATAAAATGTAGTAGATCAATTGTGGTTAAGCCAAACGTTATGGTTTGTAGTGTAAATGATGTTGGGAATCTACTTAATCACGCACAGCGGAAATAAAGTAATTTCGATTCCCAAACAAGAATCTGCTTTGTGTTTAGATAGAAATTGTGATAGAAATTATACATTTTGATAATTTTGCAAACTCATTTACTGATTCACGAACTCGAATGATCACGATCCACAATCCAAGCTGTCCAATTATCTAGCCACCAATGATGATCCACACAGAGAACAATAATGACAGCTAGAGTTTTCCTTTCTCATGCTAGCAAGAATAAAATGAATTTTTCCATTCCTGTTTTCAAACCCTAGCAGCCTATTAATATAAGTCCAAACGTGCTCGACCTGTCCCTTAAACTTAACCCGATCCAATATTTAATTAATCAAATTAATTAAATCTGGTCCATGAATTAGTTAATACAATTAATTAATTCGGGCATATTAATAAGCAATCCAATTAATTAATTATCCAACACTTTTCTATTAATTAATTGGTAAATTTCATTCATCTGGTTCTCTTTTGTGTGTGACCCATTAGGTTTCCAATAACGATGTCTTACGACGTGAATTATTATTTTGATCTAATCAGAATTGATAAATTAAAATATCCCTTTTAATTTATCTTCAATTCACATCCGTAGTCCCAGATTGACATTTAACAATGTGTCGGGCAATACATGTGACGAAAAATGTCACGTGGT
>CAIGRF010296794.1:0-11790 GCA_903798235.1 Fraxinus ornus | reverse complement strand
GAAACATGTCCAAAGCTGAAATAAGATAAAAATAACCTAAGTTAAGTAAAATGAAATAATAAAATGACACAAAAACTTAGTAATATGACCCCAAATAAGTGCACAAAAATACACTTATCAGTATTTGTTCAGGAATTTTGGGCTACAACTGATCCTGCTGGTGATGTTGTGAAAAGGAAAAGTATCCAACCATTCCCTAACTAAATCTCTCAAAGTGTAAGGAAAAAGCCTCAACCGGATTGCTTCACTTGAAATCCCTGGATATTCTATTGTTGCACACATGTCCAAAAATCTTGAGATATGAGCATTTAGATTTTTATAAGCCCTTCCGTAGAATTGTAGTGCATTCTAAAGCATATTGATAACATCTATCCTCAACTGAAAATTTACCTGACCAAATGCCGAATACATGATATTGGATTGACTTTGCACGATCAATGGAGCCATATACTCTCCAATCAACAACCCTAATAATATTCTTAAAGATGGAAATAATATAAAAAAATGTGTGGAATATAGAAAACAATATTTTTCCAAAAAAAGTGCATGGAATAAAGGAAATAATATTTTTCCAATAAAAAATCCAACCAAATTTGTGTTACAAAGCCAGTAATCTCCACCTTGACTCCAAAATTTCTCCACCTGAAGAAAAAAATCCAATTGTAAAGAGTGATCTGAACTGTTCAATAAGAACAAAATTAACTTCTCAAATGAATAAGAAATTCCCCACATCTTCCATGATATCCAACTAGGATAAATGAATTCAAGCACTGTTCCGTAGAATTACCTCGAGTTCAACCAAAAATCACAAATGATTTAAAATTTACCATAAAGGGCCAAAAAATATCGTGAAACAGAATCAAAACCAAATGCTTTTGTAGAAGGCCCCCTACTAGATTGAACATCGTCAAATACACTTAAAGCATGCACAACAAAATTAGAAACCCCGTACATATCTTAAGCGGGTCTGTTCATAGTAATTGAATAGGATGACACTACAGGTGGTAGCAAAGCTACATTACTTATATCCTCCGAATTTGACTGAGTTGTATTATTCAACGTGGACTCCAAACTAAACTAAATCTTCGCTGGTTGTTCTTCACGGATTTTGTACAACCTTGCAAGATGCACAATTGAGACTTTTTCTGCTCCTCCAGTACAACAAGGGCACTTTTGCAAACTTTCAAGACTCCGCCTCCACCAAAGAATTTGTACCCTTTTGAATCAAGAATATTAAACAAGATGAAATTTTTCTTCGAATTCGGAACATGTCAAACCTGATCAAATGTTCTAATTGTTCTATCCATCAGTTTAAGTCTGACTCTACCAATACCAGCTATCCGGCAAGGTACATTATTTCCCATGACCATGACACCTGTCGAAACTATTTCATATGTTGAAAATGAATCCCGATTGAGACACATATGAAAAGCACAAGCTGTATCCAAAATTCAATTCTCGTCAGGTTCAGACTTACCATCAGAAATAGCCAACACGTCTCCATTACGCAAGTACTTCTTTGCAACATCGACTTCATCTGTAGTTTTTGATTGCTTATCTTTCTGATTTGCAACCAAATTTCTTTTATTTTACAACTTGTTGCAATCCCTTTTAATGTTCCCTTTTCCTTGCAATAAAAATAAACTTGAATACTGAAATTAAATTTCGACCTACCATTTCTGTAACAACCATGAACAACAAGGCCTCTTCATCTCTAGCCTTAGATTCAACCCACACGTTTCATCTTCTCCTTTGAACACAAAACATCATAAGCTTTTTCAATGGTGAGATTATCACGATTATATAAAATCGTATCTCTAGACGAAGCGGGCAACGAACACAAAAAAATTAATGCCAAATCTTCTTCATCATACTTTACTTCCAATGATTCCACATCAGCGACGATCTCTTTAAATACAGCCATGTGATCTTACAAAGCATCATACACCTCCTCTATGGTGAGAATATCACGACTATACATGATCGTATCTCTAAATGAAGAAAACGAACAGAGCAACGAACACAGTAGGATAAGGCCAAATCTTCTTCATCATACTTTACTTCTAAAATCTCCAAATTAGCGACGGTCTCCTTAAAAAACTGCTAGTAATCTTCCAATGATTCGCCTTCTATCATGTAATGAGAATACAAACGCTGTTTCAGGCATGATTTGCTGGTTAGACTTTTAGTCATGCACAATTGCTCAAACTTCAACTACAATGCATCTGTCATTTTCTTCTTTAAAACATTATGAAGAATGTTATTCGAAAGTTGAAGATGAATTTACAAAAATGCCTTCAATCCTTACGTTGTTTCTCATCTGTCGATCAAGTTGAGGACGACATCTTATCAAATCCCAACAACGTATCATTCAAATCCATCTGCGCGAGTACAACTCGAATTTTCACATGCCACAACAAGAATCTAGTGCTGCGATCCGAAAACAAAGTATTATATTTCATGGTTGCCATCAAGAATAAGAAATTTGAACAAATAAAAAAAATCAAAGCTTTGATACCACTTGTTGGAGGGCGAAACGAAGTTATATGGCAAGATATGAAGTATTGATCACAACAAGAAGATGAAAACAAAGACAATAATTTAATTCGGCAGAGGAATTGAAGATTTTATTCAACTATAATGGAGAAAGAATTTCAATAATTGTGTTTCACAATAAATCACCTTGTAAAGAAGAGCCAAATATGTATAGGAGACATATCAAAACCCTAATAATATTCTTAAATATGGGAATAGTATAAAAACACGTGGAATAAAAGAACAAATATTTTTACAATAAAAAACTCGCGAAATAAAGGAAACAATATTTTCCCAATAAAAAATCCAACCAAATTTGGTTTACAAACCCAACACATTTTATAGGCTATATCTTTAAATGATGTGTAGACTCGTTGATTCGAAACATGTTAATGTTTATTAAATTAAGTTCCTATTTAATAAGGATTAAGATTTTAATTTTAATTTAAGTCAAAGTCAACCATTAGTGTTAACGACGTATTTCATGGACCGATAACTTTTCAATCACATATTTCATCATTTTTTTTTTTCAAAATCTAATAAGTATAAATAAAATGGGAAACCTTGTCTAATACAGTAAAATTATGATGATTATAATACCTTGTGAACGGTCAATTGTCAACTTCAATCTTAATATTTAAATTGACATTTACTTATCGTCCATCATCGACACATTAAGTTAGAATCCACTATATCGATTTTGGATGGGTTGCATCGCATGGAATGTGTAATAGAATTTCTATTTCCTTGTTGAAGAAGCGTATACAAGGTTTTGACATCGTAGCCTGGCACTTTATTTGTTGAAATTCGCTCATTGCTTTAATGAAGCCAAAGTTGCAAAGCAGATATGTATGTCAACGAATGTCAACGACAACGTGTGGTTTATCCATATTGCCACTGGGCATGTGGATATATGATTGATTTGGTGGCTCTTAGAATTAGAATATTTTAAGAGAATAAAAAGAGGGAAACATATCAAAATAAATGTATGCATGGACTATGATGTCCGTTTACTATATATCCTTTATGTATTATAATGTAATCAAATTAGAGGATTTTCAATATTATCCGAATAAGGTCCCCTCTAGTTTAGCTAATGAACGTTCTTTTAGAGTGGGAGGGAGTGATCGGAGATTGATCTTAAGTGGCTCTTAAGAAAAAGAATTTATCCATTATTCAAGGCCTCTTAAAGGTGCTCCTTAATTTAGTCTTAAATCTCAAGATCAAGAACTCAACTTAATGACCCGAGAGCTCAGTAAAAGAGGCTCCAAACCATAAGAATTTGTGTAAGGAATTAAAACAAGAGAGAATGGCTCAAGTAGGAATTCAGTTAAGTTTCCAAAATAAGTTTTCTTGGTTTTTCATTTGTGTTACGTGTTTGAAAAATTAACGCAAGCGTACGACATCGTTGACAAGTAACATATGTGATGAGAAGAATTAGCGTTCCACTGAGAATAAATTATAATTCAAGTGTGCTAATCTTGTATCGAATTCGAAATATGTACAACAAAATAAATTATTTTGTGATTATTCTAAATTATTTTAATAAATATGTAAAAAGTGTCTGTTTGTACAAAATGGATGATTGTATTAGATTTAGATTTTTTCCCATGTTATCTATTTCAATTTTTAACTATGCAAGTTAGCTTTATTCTTGTATTTTTGATAATCAACAATCCTATTGTATTCAAATTTCTTTTTTAGGAGAAGTTAATTCTATTCTAAACACGGCCCGATCACATTTCAAATTTGAATTCATATGAATAGAACGCATTCAATTACATGAATATATAGATAATAACGCATTCAATTAATAACATGTTTATCGAGGTGATTGCATACACAATACATGTTATTCCAAATTAAATAACATAACGAACATGCAAGATTAATCAAAAAATGCAAGAAATAATTAAATTACTTGTCTTGAATTAGAATAAATAAGTAAATGTTGGTTCATCTTCATTCAATGCATGTAATGATCTAGCCTAATATAATTATATATAAATTATACAAATTCAATTACGTTGACTCCACATTGATTACAATTCTAACTATAACCCCAATTAAGTTAGGTAACATTTAATTCGTCAATTTAAACAAATAAACAAATATGTCTAAGTAGGTTCATTTTACCTGATAGCAAGTCATAATATTATAAATTTACAATAAATAAATATATCGTATATATTTTAGTGTAATTAATTATTAGCTTATTATAATAACTTTAATTGGCATGTCAATTGTTTAGGACGTCAAGGTACATTCCACTACAAAATTTGATTAGTCACAATGATTAGAAAAAAAAAATCAACATTAACTCATTAGGCAACATCATAGATATACAAAATTACAAAAGAAGAACACGATATTACAATTGTAAACGATCTAGAGATAATTAGAGGACGTATTATAGATTGAAATAGGAGTGAGTAGATTCTGGAGAGTAGTTGCTAGGGTTCACTTCAAGCAAGCATAGAAACGAAGAAAACTACAAACCTTAAGCAAAATGATGCCCTTTTTTTATATATAATCAAGGGACACGTCTCTTTGATTCGAAACGACATAATTTTTTGAACATTTGACGTACAATACATTGCCTTTTTTTTTAATTAATAATTAGACATGTTCCTATAAACCATGTCTAATATTGTAAAATCATAATGATTAAATTGACATTTACTCATCGTCCATCATAGATACATTAGAATCCAATGTATCGATTATGGATGGGTTGCATAGCTTGGAATTTATAATATAATTTCTATTTCCTTGTTGAAGAAGCGTGGTTCAAGGTTTTGACATCTTAGCCTGGCACTTTATTTGTTGAAATTCTCTCATCCCTTCAATGAAGCCAAAGTTGCAAAGAAGATATGTATGGTCAACGACAAAGTGTGGTTTATCCATGTTGCCAGTGGGCCATGTTGATATATGCTTGATTTGGTTGCTCTTAGAATTAGAATATTTTGAAACAATAAAAAAGAGGGAAACATATCAAAATAGATATTGAGGACTTTCAGTATTATCCAAATAGGGTCCTGCTAGTGAGCGTTCTTTTAGTGTGGGAGGGAGGGGTCGGACCCTATGGGAGGAGATTGGTCCTAAGTTATTTGACATTCGGACTTTTAAGAAAAACAATTTGTTCATAGGCCTCTTAAAGGTGCTCCTTAATTCAATCTCAAATCTCAAGATCAAGAACTCAACAACTCGAGAGTTCATTAAATGAAGGCCCCTAACCTTAAGAATTTGTGTGAGGAATTAAAACTAGATAGAATGCTAAAGTTTCAATTGGGTTTCTAAAGTAAGTTCGCTTAGTTTTCCGTTTGTGTTACACAGTCAGATGATGTACTTTTGGACTTCAAAAATACCAATAAATGAAGTAAAAAATGTCATTGAAATGGAAGAAATAACTAAGCCTCCGTTGGATACAAATTTATAAATGATTTATATTAACTACACATTTATAACTAAAACTCACTATTATCCACATATTTCATGGTATCCTCTTATTATTCCTCTCTTTAAAAAATTTATAAATTTGTCAAATAGAGCTCAAGATTTATAGCTAGAGTCAAAATCAAGATATTCTTTGTTGATATTATTATTCTCCACATTAATTACAAAAGTCAAAAGGCCTTTAATTCTTCATGATCTAGCATATTTACCCTCAGTTTGACAAATTTATAAATGTTTTATAAAGAGAAATAATAGTGGATCATACGATGCATGTAAATAATAATGAATAGTTGTTATGAATATGTATTTGAAATTAATATTTGACTTTGATCAAATTTATAAACCATTTGTAAATTTGTATCTAGTCGGAACCTTAATTAATTATTTTATTTTCCCATTGAAATTGTATGAAAACCATCAAGAGGACTTTCTATCAGGATGAACAAATTCTTGGTTAATGACTGGATAAGGAGAATATGCCCAACCCTGAAGGGTTGCTCAATTGGTCAGGCCTTGGGTTTGCTCCCCAATGATCACCAGTTCGAGTCTCCTCAGGGCCACTGAGGTGAGTACCCGGCTGTAAACTTCAATGCCCCGTGGAATTAGTCGAGGTGCACGCAAGCTGGCCTGAACATCCACGGTTATCAAAAAAAAAAAAAAAGGAGAATATGCCCATTGGCCATTGACAATGACACAATTTTACAAGGTGATTCCAAACTGATGAAGCATTAATCTTCATTGGCGAAGTAATCTATAAATAGATGCCTAGAAGGTTGCATTTGGCATCGGTGAGACATTCAAGAAGAAGAAGAAGAAGGGAGGTCTTACATGATGATAAAGAGTCTTTATTTGATAGCCAAGGATGGCTTGCCTACATTCTTAGGAGAAAATCCCATTCCGTGTGCCAGCACATGCATACACTCATATCAGAATGCTTGGATTCTGGTTTTTGGGTTTGTATGCAAGTCACCTTGGCTAGTTGATCGGCTCTTATCGTTCATGTTGGATCTTCTCTTCTTATATTTAGATCTAATGTGCTTGGATTCAGCTTCTCAAAGTGCATACAGAACAGCTTCTCATCACTCTCAGTTTCTTAAAATTAAATGCATTTTATTCAATGCATATATTATGTTCATACTTCATATATGTTCCAACTACAATGAGGATGACTTTCTTACAAAATCTATAAACTTCTGTATTCAGTTGTTTAGAGGTAAAACTGCTCAAGAATTCATGCTGATGTCAATTAATTAGAGTAATTCCTGAATGAATTAAGCTACTTGTACACATGATTTTTACATGTATTTTTACAGATGTACATGTACAACACTGCATTGGTTGGCTGCCCTATTTTTTTTATTTTTTTTTTGTCCAACAGCCAATTGACAATTGGCAATGTGACAAAAAATTGTCAACTACCCCTCTAAACGTAGCAGGATTGTTACTAAATATCCAGCCATTTCAGGATATGTGTGGATGCCCATGAACTCATGCTAGTACCCAAGTCTGTGTTGTTCTTGCTTCAAGTTCAATTTCTCCTCAATTTGATGTCTTGTTTAATTTTTTATTTACGGGTTTTAATTTTTATGTTATTGTCACTATTTTTGACGGTCATCATCATCATCATCATCATTATTATTTTTGCAGAATAATATCTGACTGGAATTTTTTGCATATACAAGAACATTGCTGGGGTTAAGTTTTATTTGTTCATATAAGGTATTTTTTTCAATTTTAGAGAATTGTATACCGAGTATTCTTATGGTTTCGTAGCAAATAAATTCTATATTTGCATTGGTAATTAAAATTTGCTAAGATATTGTATTTGTCAAAATAAAAAATTAACAAAGAATTGTAATTCATAAAAAGAAAAACTGGATCACAGGGGCAAAAAAATTGCACAACTTTTTGCAAAAAGGAAAGAGTGGATCAAGTTTTTCTTTTTATTGATCAGGTTTTTCGTTAAGATGTTGACGAACTTCCTCATCAATTTTAAAAAAAGGAGGTGGATGCAAGGAGCAAATAAATTTAGGAATACAAATCCAGGAAAAAAAAAATGTTGTGTTTACTGATAATGAGTAACATACAAAGGCATTTAAAACTTGGTCATATGTGTGGGAAAGCAACTCAACTAGCTTGTCATGCTACGGAAACAAATGAAGGATACCAACTGCTAATCAATGGCATTTAAAAAGTATCCGTGCAGATTACTCATATTGATGCTTCTTCGAAGGAATTAAATATTTGTAATGAGGAAAATTCTCAATTTGTACTATTGGTTCCAATATTTCAATCACAATTGGACGTGAGAAATATAAAGTAAAACACCAAGTTGGTTCAAGAAGGTTTAAATCCAGTATTGAGTTGGCACAAAAATTTAAAGGTATCAATCTGCATTATGCAAAGGATTAAACCACGACAAGAGGATATGTCATAAGCACCTAAAGAAAAATTGAAATGCGCTAATCATTTCCAAACAATCATAACATGTAAGCATTTTTATGTTTTTCTTATTTCACTTGTAAATCAATTTTCATTAATAAGATTTTATGTGTACTAACAATTAACATTCTTTTTTCATGTAGGATTCAAATTCGGACTTATCTGCCACTCTCAAGTTGGCCAATCTTGTTTTAAGTAGTCTGTGGTGTTGATTTGCATTAGCAGTCTTCAACTCTCAACGCAATTTTTCTGCTCGATTTGTCTATGTAAATCAAGAAATAAAAGGTTTATTTTGGTTTAATTGTAGCAACAACCATATCATTGATTGATTTCTATGTTCACTTTTTGCTATATGGTACCTTATGTGGCCAATGTTGAAGCAGTAGTTAACATGCACTATCTTTAATATTAACTTGTGTAGTCAAAATGGAATTTGTCTTCTCCTTATGTGGCCAATTTTGCTCTTTTATATTCTCTTGTTTGAGTATAGAATCTGTTAGAATAGTCTAGTTTAGTTGTCCTAACAATTAGAAGCAGAAGTTCATGTAGTATATCCTTAACAGTCAACAATGAGAAATATGAATGTATAATTCCAAATGAACAGCGTATTTTAAACACGATTGCTTCTTGTGCATTTTTCTTTTCAGAATTTTCAACGTTTAATGATCGGCTTGTAGTTAAAGACCAGCATTTGTCAAGAGTAATCCATTAATCCATTAATCACACAACAGCATTTGTCTCGTGGCTGTTCGAACCCACCATTTGGGAGGCCGATGGGACATGTTAGGGTGTAAGCCAATGAAATAAAAGATTAGTAAAAGATGAATTTGTTATAGGCATAAAATTCTTGTTAGGTAGAAATGGATGTTTAACAATCACTCCTAAAATTATGGTTTTAGGAAAAGACATTTCTATTATTAATACAATAAAATAGGTAATCGTTGCACTCTTTATTGCCCTATCTACCAATCACAACTCACAAACTAGAGATGGCAATAGGACGGGATTGGTTTTTTTTTACCATCACTAGCACAAACCAAGATCGAACATTATAACAAGACGCGACCTAGGCAACTTTACCTGCACACCTTCTGTATATAAAGAGAATCACTTCCCCGTTTTTGAAGACAAGGTTTAGGCCTGATTAGGATCAATAAAACTCGTTCTTGTCGCCTAATCACATTTTGTGCTTTTGAAACACTTATTTATTGATTCTTAAAATTGATGATAATACAAATGGGTAACATTTTGCCAATCAGGGGGTAACAATTGTCGAATAAAATTTCATCTGCTTAAATTTTGCCATTCAGGATTACTCTAGTTGTAGTTAAAGACCAGGATTTTGCCATTCAGGGCTAACAGTTGTCTAAAAATCAAAACATGAATTTTTGTTACTTTGTCTCGCTTCCATAATCGATTAAAGCGGGATGCTTCCATACTCGGTTAAAGCGGGATGAGGTGGGTTCGGGGCAGGGTGGGCAGGCCCCTGCCTCATTTATCGGCCCATTCATTTTTTATTTTAATTTTTTATATCTTTAATTAGTTAATATTATTACATTATTACATTTGTTTTTTCTAATTTGTTACGAACAACTCATGGTCTCTTTAAAAATGATGATAAACCTTTTCTTTTTATTTGATAAAAAAACTAAATTTAAAATTAAGCAGGTAGTGGAGATCATGTTTCTCGTACCCGCTTCGGAATAACAACCCCCATCCCACCCCCACCTGATTTACCCGATGAGGCGGGTAATCCTCGCCCCATTCACGGTGTGCTCCACGGATATTGGTTTGAATGATTTTTTTGTCATCCCTAATTAATGTTTCCAATTTTATTTAATAATCTCTCTCGAGCATCATAAACTTAACCTCGCAAATGATCTTACTATATCTTTATGAATAATGCAAATATATAAAGTTCATTGTATCAGAAGAAAATTCAACAAGATTATGCAAAGTATGAATGTTACTATGTGCTGTAATTCTTGCTACTTCTCTCAAATGAAATAGAAAACACAAACTCAATAAATTAATGAACAAGCAATTGAAAAACACGAAAATCTTATCAATTATTTAAAATCGAACAAGTAATTAAATTCAAAATATGAAACGATTAACATTAAAACATAAAAAATAGGGTTCATCGTTATCGTGACGTTTACACAACTGGCCGAGCAATATGGTGTTGCAAAAACACAAATTGGATTGATAGAACATTACTTGAATTAAAGTATAGGAAGAAGAAGGAAGGTAATCATGAATTATTGAATCTCCTCAATAGTTCTTCGTCAGTCTTCTTTTAATAAGAATTATCTAGTAATTAAGAATGATATTAGAATAATCTTGCTTTGTATATGTTGAATAATAACTGATGTTATCCAAAAAGTGTACAATACTTTTGTATTTATAGGCAAAATTATTTCATAATCCTATTAATATAAGGGAACTAAAATAAAGATTCTAAAATAAAATCTTAATCTAAAAGAAATTAGAAATCCTATTCAAAATAAGAAATAAGAATAAAAGGATAAAAGATATTACAACTCTAAAAGAAAACTAGAAAATATAAAATACAATTAGAGAAGATAAATCACAATTATAGTATGATTATTTACTACATCACTTCTTCATATATTATTTCTCTTCTTAAAACTCCAGGTAATTGTATGAATTTTCTTTACGAAATATGTTCTTTTGTATCAAAAGTTTCTCCTATCTCAATGATAGTTGAAGATCCTCATTATGGTCTCATAATTAGGTCAACACTGATGCTCAATTTTCATTCCATGTAGAAGTTGAAGAGGATTAGGAAAAAAAATCTCCCATGTCGCATAATACATACGATCACATGGTACCATATTTTGAGATTGCATGGTTGTTATGTTAAACATGCAAGTGAAATTTCAATTGAGGCTTGCAATCACATAGAGTGATCTTACGATCGCAAGGTTCACTATTTTCCTTTACAATCAAGTTGGTCTATGGAATCCTCATTTGTTTCAGCTCTAGTCACTTTTTATTCGTAATCTTTGGTCCTTCATCTTTCAATTCTTTATTTGCTTCTCCTCCTCTTCCTCCACAATCATCTGAAATTGATTTATTTCAATTTCCAAAAGTTTATAATTATGTCCAACTTTTCAAATGTTGAATTTAAATCTTGAAACATTTGAATTTTACTCAGACTGCTCTCCTTATACTCATTATGGATCATGCACAATTCAATTGATCTTTAATTATTCCTGTTTCGCGCTTTTTTAGTTCGCTAACCATTAAAGAAAGGATCAGACGATTGTGTAAGGGACAAACTTCTTGAGACAAAGTCCCAAAAATAGATGTATTTACTTGGCGAAAATTTAC
>CAIGRF010296789.1:48906-64728 GCA_903798235.1 Fraxinus ornus | reverse complement strand
TTTTTTTTTTTTTTTTAAATTTTTAAGTCAACAACTAGTGATACTATCTTCCATCATCATATATTTTAATTCAATAAAATAAAACTTTAGTTTGGTGTACGTTTGGCTAAGTTTAGAAAAGTTTAATAATATTTATGTTTAGTTATAAGTAAATGTTCGTTGATCAAGATCGAAATTAGATTACTTTTTTGGAAGTAAAACTTACTATTATGTTAAAATTAGTTACCTTTTGCCTAAAAATAAGAAGAAAAAAAAATGAATACAGCCAAGCGAGTGCGGAAAAAATAATAATTTAAAAATAAGTTTAAGTTAGTGTTAAACACGGCCAAACATGCAATTGATCTAATTAATTTACATTCATCGAATGGAGGATTATCAAACTATTGACCCGTATACATAATATTTGCTATAGTAATTTACCACCTTGGTAGATCATTCCTCCTTTCGGGGTCTATCCGAAAGAGAAACAATATTAATACATCAACCAACTCAACTAATCACAACTTGATTAATTTTAATAATTTTAGGATTATGTCTTCCCAGAAAGACACACTGTCCAATGAATTGAAATTCATTTGAACTTCATTAAATAATTTGACTGTAATACAGCTGCTACTTAAACTGAATATGAACTCCATTAGAGAGAGAGAGAGAGAACTCAAGCGGATCTCGATCTTGCAATCAAGAATTTCTTCCCATAAGGGTATCGAAGATCTCCACAATTCAACTTTTGCATTCATAATGCAAACATGATTTCATATATATAAAAGGTATTCAGAAGATCGTTAATATCGTGGCGAGTATAAAATGTGTCCTTGCCCTTTCTCGAAGAGCATAAAGAGTAGAGTTTTTTTGCATCTTGTGAGCAGGAAAGGTATCTTGAAGAAATTTTGTAATGTTTGATAAAATCTTGAGATGCCAATTTTCAAACAAAAAGACCAAGAGATATGCTACACTTACAGTCTTTTTATACGTACATTTTGACAACCCTCTCACATGGGGTGTGGCCCATAATCGCAGGGCCCACCCCCATGTGAGAGTGCTGTCAAATTTAATGTGTAAAAAGTTGTACATTCAACCTTTCTCAAAGAACAAAGAGTGATTGGGCAATTGCCTTCAACATTTGGTTATGAGTTGAACTTTAGATTTTGATATTTTGTTATTCGAAAAGTGCCTATCATGACCAATGCGCGACGGTTTGACATTTAAATGAATAAAAAATTGTCTAAAAAGATTTACGTTTAAATTATTTCAAAATTGAAAGATCAAGGACTATAAGTCCTTCGATTTAGGAGCATTGTAGGAGATGACATATATGCTCTTTAATCGGCTATACCAGTTATCGATCGAGGTTGTCACTAACATGCAACCTAAAAGGGAAGGAGTTGGAGGCGGTGATAGACAGATGGGAGGAGAGCAGGCGGCCTGGTTGGGTTTAGTTGGGGTGGGTGTCATTAAAATGAATTGTGACACAACTGTGCGAGAGGAGGACAATGTGATTGGCCTTAAGGCGGTATTCCGGCATCGTATGTGGAATGTAGTTGCAACTTGATATATAAGATTTGTGGGCTACTATTCTCTAGAAGATGCAGAGGCTTTGGCGATCTGAGGAGGGTTACTACTTGCTAAAGATTTTGGAATAACGCAATTGAAAATTGAGAATGATTGCTTACGTTCGTATTAAAAGTTTATCTACGGTCTTTCGTTTAGCTCCTAATACATTTGTTTTATCGGATAATGTTATCTTATCTTGAAATACAATGGTCAACAAACTTGCTTATTTTGCTATTCACAATCCTTTTTAACTCTTGAGTTTGTTGTATTCATCTAATTTTATCATTCATTGTTGCTGATCTCAACTCAACCGACCACATTCTCTTGTTTTTCCTCGTACCTTTAGTTTAAGTAGAGGTCGTCTATTGAATTAATCACCGATCGTAAGAAGGTTTCACTATATTTGTCTTTACTTCCCCTCTTGATTTTAATAGAGAATTTTATCTTGATAGCCTATTCAATTTCAACTGAAAAGGGTTTTCAGATTTCTTCATTTTGATGGCTTGATGTGATGGATAATAGTTATATTTTTTATTTTTATGGATGAAAAATGAGAAACAAACGGGGCTTAGTAAGAATTTATTTTCCTTTTCTCTTTACATTTCAATTCTGTTTTTTTTTTTTCCCTCTTCATTTTAGTTTATTTGGATTTATAATTTTTTTTTTCAGTATCGTTCTTGTTGATTCTAGTTTATTTGAATTTGTTATTTTTGATAAATTTTTATGTAGAGCTTATTTTTCATTTAATTTGAAACTGGACCTTGCGGTCGAATTCTATCTTGAAAAAGCTGTATAGTAGTATTAAAAGATGGTTATGTTACATATACATCATAATTTACAAATTTGTTTACTAACAGATATTGTGACTAGATTTGAGTGAATCAAAATCTCAAAACCAAGTAAAAAAATAAAAATTCTCCCAATTTCTTTTTATTATTAACCCACATTACATAAGTACGATTGTGACGAAGAAATTTTAACAGTTTTAATTCAATTTATCGTCACCTTATTAATTTGTAAAAGAATTTATAAATGAGGATATACAAAAAACATTTTTTTTATTAACAAAAAAGAACAATCAAGGACTGTGCATGTCCAAAAAGTAAATTCAGGATGTACTTGCTATATTTAGAATAGATCAGGACCCATTTCTGATAGCAAAAAGAACGATAGGATCATAGGGGCGAAATCCGAAATCGATTGCTCTAGTCTCTACAAATGTTCTTGCACTTTCAGACAATACAAGCTGAAAAATGGGTGAAGCTCTTTTCGATCTCGAGAGAATTCTCCGATCCAGACAGGTATTTTTGGATCTTTCGTTTGTCGCGCATTTATTTACACAAATTAAGCTTATACGTCCGCTTGAAGATTTCTGAAATATGAACTTTTTGGTAAGCTGCATTTTTCTGTTTGACTGATGATTGCATGTTTCGAAATGGTTTTTTTGTTATTTTAGTTTGTATTTCCTTTGTCATTGTTCATTTTTGAAAGTTATAATTAAATGGGTAGGAAAAAATTGACAAGGAGTAATATGCGCAAAAGATTATTATTTGCGTTTATGCATCGCGGAAAAAATATAAATTACATACGCTACATTTACAGTATAGACTAATAAATGTATGAATGGGTTTTTTGTTATTTTAGTTGGTTTGTCATTAGTATTTCCCATTTTCAAAAATTATGTTGACAATTGAGCAGGAGAAATTGACAAGTCAAGAATCTAATATACTCTTGGCATGTAAGGCTCAAGCTATGAGAGATTTCACTATTGGCTTTGGTGGTGGTTCTGTCACTACTTGGCTAGGTACATTCTTGGCAATTTATTTACATTAATAAATATGCATACAGTGGATTTTTTTTAATTATTTTATTTTATTTTTTTGCATGTCTATATAATTAAGTAAACTGGATGGATTTTGAATTTCAGTGTGGAAAGCCAATAAATAATATTGAGACAGTGGGCTCATTCTCGGTTGTAACTAAAAGAAGAGGAAATGGGTACATGACAAATGGTTAAGGGTGTAAATTTAATTATTTTCTTGATCTAATTTATTTGAAAAAGTAAATCTTATGTTAAGTTAGCATGTGCAAGACAGTAAGGGAAATTAGTTCAGTGGAAATTTATGGTAAAATGGGGAAAGATGCTAAGTTTAATTTTGTTGTCATTGGGGTTGCATTGTTTGGATATTACTTTGTGTCCACTTTTCATTAGGTAGCTTTAGCTTCTAATAGCAATACTATATTTTCTGATCTCTAGTAGAATCTGTTAGGTGTAACGTGGACTTTGAAATCATCATGGCACTATCAAGAGTAGAAGTTACGTTGTGCGTGCAAGGCCAAGGGATATATATGGAATTGTAAAAAATTCTAAGCACCTATTTTACATGACTCTGCCTTTCCTCCAGTGCATGGATGAATGACTCTGTGCATTGTTGATGTTCTAATGAATGATAATTGCAAAAAGGATTCGTGGAGCAGACTCCAATTGTATTTGGAATAAGACTTAGTTTGTTGTTTTAGTTTGTCATGTGATCCATTGTATACAACGAGTTGCATAACCTAGTTATATTATTCTTTTTGGCAGCAACCCAAAGGCTAAGTAATCTAGTTCGCTTTAACCTTACACTGGGTAAGTGACATTATTGCCATCATTTGTCCTTTTCTATTGATCTACATGTTTATTTTGTATATCAATGTTCTAATCTAACTTGTGGATGACTGGATCTTTTAGTGAAGAAAATTGAATTCATACTATTTGATTGCCTAGTTATTTTAATTCTCTTTTATGACAACATGAGTTGAATTGTAACCATTTTTTGGAAAAGATAAGAGAGACCTGCACTCTTCTACTTCATTCAATGTTCTTTATCATTAGGCATCATCTTTAGACCCTTTGGAATAAGCTATATAATGTGTTAAAAAAGAAATCGAATCAACAACCAGAAGTAAAGTTGTACTACATTATATGAATAATCACAGTACTCATAGAGAGAGATGCCCGCTTACACATGCAGAATTGTGTATGTGGAGTATTAGTTGCATGACAACTCACTATTAACTTCGATCACTAATATGCTAAAGCAAGGTCTCCTGCTTCCTCCAATATATTTGTATTATTATAAGGAAAATGCTAAGTGTACATAATGAATGTACATAATGAATGACATAATGTGATGTGGCAACCATCATGTCGTTGATGTGAAAGTGTCAGATTTTGAATTAAAGGTTTTGATCAATGCCACTTGTAATTATGTAGACCATTATGTAGACAATTATGTTCTTGTAGCATCACTCTTATTATAATGACTTTACTGGATTGCATTTCCCTAAAACGTTATCAGAATTAAAACATGTAATTTATTAATTTTTCGAACTGTACAAGCATTGTATGCAGTGAATATGATTCAGGGCGTGGATCTGATACTGTAATAAGATGCTGTCTTTCAGGGCATGGATCTGTTACGAATTGTGGACACTCTATCCAAAGCATGTTTATAAATTGTGGAATCTCTGTCAAAACACTTGATTATAACAATAAAGAAAATATAAAATTGACAAGTACAAAAACCCATCTCTGAATGCTTGTTCCAACATATTTATATTCCTATGATAGCTTGCTAGGGCCGTTTATTATTCATAAAGAAGGAAGGATTGACAATACACTGATTATCTACATGTAGGAGTTGCTGCTATTTCTGGATTATGGAAATTTGGTAGATCACTTGATTCTTGCGTTGAACATATTCTTTCCTTGGAGGGGAGTCGGATGCAAAGGGAGTTGGCAAATGTGTACGTAGTTACCAGCATTTGTTAATCTGTGTTAAGCTTTTCATGTGAGAGACTATCTAATTAATGAGACTGCAGGAGCATCAATTTTTAAATAGCACTGAAACTAATAAGAAGAAATCTAAGCTTAGAGCTACCATAGCAACCTGTTTATTATACTTGATTTCATATATTCTGGCGATCTTGGGGGACTCTTTCAATCCAGAGTAACTGATAGAATATTTATTATATCCATCATAATGTGACGACCCGAAGCCTAAACGAGCCGAGTGCCATCCATACATATACATCATCACATAAGACATTAAAATGACTTAAATAAAATATGAATTCTTTAACGAAAAAAATAAAAGTTTCATTCCCAATAATCTTAATTCATGTCTAGCTTTAAAATAAATCTTTTGAAATAACACTTGAATAAAAAGAACCCTTGACATTCTTATTTCGATAATTGACTCATAAAAGGTTTCACTTCCAAACTCCGACCCTCGAATCCTAGTTACTTGAAGGGGGGAAAATGAGGGGAGAGATTAAAAATCCCAATAAGTGTGTGCGGTGAATTGCAATTCATATTTAAATTTGGGAAGGGAATTCATAATGTATATAAAGGACACACGAGAATTATAACAACTTAAGTGGTATTATCTTTTGTGTCTGGCGCTACTAAAATTCTATCCTCTTATCTTTTTCATAAAGGACTACTATGAATGGTTCCAAAATTTAGAACTAGAAGTATGAAAGTCAATTTACGTACAGCACACAACAACACTTGCCTTGATAAAGTTGGGGAGAAATGAAAAAGTCTAGGTGAATTAATTTGAAACCTCAAGAAAACTCAATTTCGTGCTTTGATAACTATTAAAAATGCAATTTTTTGTAATTGTAATCCTAAAATTTAAAAGAATAATCTAAATTATTCAGAAAATATTAACGTACATAAAATAACATAAAACATTTCTTTTTCTACTTAGACAAAAAATCGGGTACTGTAGAAAGGGCCTAAAGCTAAAGTTTCAGAAATTGCAAATAGGTCCCTAAACTATGACTAGCAACCAATTAGGTCCCTGAATTTTCAAATACTTACCATTAGGTCCTAAATTTTATATAACAGGTAGTACCAGGGCAAGAGGATTTATACATAAATCAAGGAGTTCAATGAATGCCAACTTTCTTTATTTTGAGCAATATCAGGTGCTGATCTCATTTTGTTCGGAATTAACAATCTAGCAATTGGGGTGACCAACATCAATTTATTAAATGACAGTAGGAATAACTGGAAGATTACAAAGTTTAACTAAATAACAAAGTGGATGACTAACTCTTTGATCCTCTACTAGCTGCTCTCCCATCTGGATTTATTGTTACCTTGTGTACAAGTATTCAGCTCTGGGATCTGACTATGAGTATCTAGCTTGTGAGAATTGAATCATGAGCAATCCTTCTCCTGAATGATACCAGTTCACTAGGGTTCTTATGACATGAATAAAACGAACTCTGTGCCCGCACTCTGCACCAACCCACCCCACTAAAGAAAAATGAGCCAGGAACTGTAAAAAGAGAACATTGCCTATATTACTTATAAAAGGAAAAAGGTTCCAAAGTACACGCTTGTGCTTGTTAAATTTCAATCAAACCCGTCAGTCAGTGACCGCTTACCAGTGAGAACATTAACTAATAACAGAAATGGCTTTCTACACTACTTTTTGGTTGATATAGAATGAAAAGCATTGTCGTTGGAGTAGAATCTTCCCTAAATTATCTTAGAAAGAGCTGATTGTTGCGGCTATTTACTCTGGAACAGAGATTTTCTTGTTAATTTCCATTGGTAATGTTATGTATACAAGTCTGTTTGTCATTAAAAAAATTTCTTGTTTATTCAAATTGGTAATGTATTTCTCTTCTCTTGTTTCATGACTCGTATGTATTTTTTCACATGGTAGAATGTTGAAAAAGTATCACAGTGATCCATGGGCGATGGAACGTCTGTCTAAACATTTCTACTCAGAGGAAGTTTATGATGACTCGTCCGCAGACCAGCCAAAAGTCAGGTGGCGTTTCCGAAACTATTTTGGAGATAATGCTGCACATTCTCAAACTACATCCAATAGTGAGGAAACTGATTTACAGAAAAATAATCTCAAGAAGACTAGTAGGGAGGCCCCAAAAAATTACGTGAGTAAATTTGCTGAAGCTCTCACTCTATTGAATTTGACATATGTACTCTTGGGAAATATATTTTAAGCAGTGGAAAAAAAATGTTTTGGCATGCATACATATGTTGCTACCGAAGCTTCTATGATCTCGAAAAAGAGCAAATAGAAAAAAAGAACATATGCATTATTTTATATCTGGCAAATAATATGCATAATACCTTCCTTTTGCTTTAATAAATCATGTCTACTCTGCTCCTTCTGTCTTGAGGCAAACATGGAAATGAAAGAAAGTTACACACAGTCCATAAGTTGCATTTTGCTAAAAGCCTGTTTGAGTCCCATTTTTGTGTAGAATGCATTTTTGAATAGTAAATTGATGGAAAATGTGGTTAAAAATGAAGGAAAAGTTTTTGAGTTGTGTGTAATATTGTTTTATTGAAAAATGTGTTGTTGAAAAGAAAAGAGAGAAAAATGTATTTTGCGAAAAATGGGTATCAAACAAGGTCTAAAGCAAATAATAGAAATGCCTTGTCCAAAGTGACTTGACTTTCTTCAATTCTAGATGAATGCTGCTGGTGATGTTATGGCAAATCCATTTGATTGCATTTTTGGGCTTCCTGCAAGTATAGAGGAGATACCTAGCCCTGACACGTCCAGCACATTATCCAGAAGACAAAGACGCATCTGGAAACGATCTCACCGCAGGCATAGGAAGCTTCATCCAGAGGTTTCTGATGTTTGATTTTGTAAATTTGCTAACCATGTTTATAATGAATTTGACATCCAAACTACTGTTAATAAAGACTGCTTCTTGAACACTTCAGCAGTTTAGGTTCTTCAATCTTCATTTTCTTTAACGTTATTCTAGGTATAATTATAGATTATATGATGTAGAAATGCAGTGGCTAAATTTTCAGGTGAATGCATTGAAGTTGTTATATGTTAGAAATGCAGTGGCTACGGTTTCTATTTAACCCTGTATGAAAAACTAATATTACTGATATTGGTGGAACTTTCATACGCATGCATATGCTATATGAATGTGGACTTTTTGGCTCTTGTCGCTGCTGTGCCAGGCATCTGCTATGATATATAGTAAGTGTCGGTTGGTATTGCAGCTATGGCAATGATTGTGATGCGGTAACTGCTAAGCAGCCTAAATGGCATGTGTGCATAGTTATTAAACCTCATACTGGACCAGCCAGTTTTAAATTTAACCGGAAATGTAGTGACCCAGGTGTAAAACCTGGTTGGGGTCGCTATTAGTCCGGTTTGGAAATGAACACAGTTCCACTTTTTCTGAAAAATTAGGGGCGGTTCTCTTTACCGTTTTCAGCTCGTTTTCAAAACAGTGAAAACACATTTACTTAATAATTTCAAAAACAAATTTTCGAAAACGAGTTTAATATTTACAAAGAAAATCGAAAACGACATTTTTGTTGTTTTGAGTGTTTTCAGTTAAAATCAAACAAAAATTTTCTGAACACATTTGGGTGTTTTCAAAATTCCACCACCGCCAACCGCCACTATACCACCATGACCCGACCTTTCAAAATAAACACCAATACACCACCGCCAATGAAAAAGGAAACCCACCGGCGCCCCCACTACAACAAAACCCACCCACCACCCAAAAAGAAAACCCGTCGCCCCCGTCACACCACCGCCGCCAAAAAAAAAACCTCAAAAAGACGAAGGATTGCAGCGTCGCATGGCTGAGCGACCATTGCCAACCGATCCAATCACCCCCATCATCAACACCAAAAACGTTGTTGTAAGGGTAACGTCGCGGTGCTTCGTCTGTAGAGAGCTGCCGGAGTGAGTAGGAATTGAGACGAGAGAGAGGGTGGTGATGGAGGGTGCGACGGGTATTTACAGAGGGTGGTGATGGTTGTTGGTGGCGGGAACATAGACGAGAGAGAGAGATGGGAGGGTTGGCAAGAGAACGAGTTTTAGGTTTTTTTAATTTTGAAAACAATTTTTCAAAATGAAAAAAAGAATACATTTTCAACAATTTAAAAATAGACACTCAAAATACAAAATTCAAAATGAATTCAAAACTTAACCCTTGTTTGGTGTATATTATTTTCAAAAGAATGCATTTGTTGGTTGATGTGATGTGGAATATGTGGTTGAAAAATAATGAAAAATTATTGATGTGATGGAAAATATTATTTTATTAAAGAATGTGTGGTTAAAAATAAGTAGAAAAATGAGAATGAAAAAATAATATGAATCAAACAAGGGCCTAAGACACAAAATTGAAACACATAAATGACAGTCCCTTAGTGACCTAGTTTTTTCTACTAACTATGGCTCTAGTCTTTGTGATTTTTGTTTCCCTACATCCTTATTTATGAAATTCCCTCTCAATCGGTTGATAAATTGTAGATTTCCCCTTCTCATCCAAGAATCTAGTTTTTGTTGTGAATTATAATTACCTTTTTTCATAATTTATTTTTTATATATATAAAAATGAATTGCTTAAGAAGTAGAAAGCTCAGTGACTAAACAAAAGGGAGTTTTTCTCTTTGAAATCTTCTCACATGTCTGAGCCTATTTTCAGTTTTTTCATCTGTTTCGCGTTTTCTGGCCTATGGGTTTGAGCTCTATTCTTGAATTAATACATTTTTTTTATTTTTAACCACATATTTTTTAATAAAATACTATTGTACGTAAATTTAAAATTTTTCTTTCTTTTTTAGTCATATTGGAAAAGTGAGGAATGAAGCTTGTCGAATATAAAAGAAAAATAGTTAAAATTCGTGCATTTGCAATTCTATAATCGAATATCAGTATCAACATGCTTTGCTTTAGACGAAGAATAGGATTTTCTGGCCGAGTACGTTACACTAACATGTAATACAAAAGTACTATTTTCGCTTTGAAAAAAGCTATAAGAAAGTCTGTATCTCGAAATGAATCCTCCATTTGCATGGACGTGCTTGATGTGAAGAAGATGATTGGATCAATTTTAGAATAAAGTTGTTTGAACAGGTTCAATGACAAGCCATTTTTGGATAGACTGATTTGACAGTTTTTATTGGCAGTTATTTGTTTAACTGTGAATGGAAATTTGTCTAGTGCACGAGTGTCACAAAGCCCGTCATTAAGCCTGTTTTTCTAGCAGAATTGTGAATTTTGTGACTGGTATTCAAACTTATCAAAGCATCAAACTACAAGTTACAAGCCATCAACTAAAGTTACTTTTTCCCCAAGAATAAAACCATTGAGTACTCCCGTTTGGCAAGGTTTTTGCATTTACTTCTGTTTTTCATATAAAATTTTCTTTAAAAAATTATTTTAGGATAATTTGGCATAGGCTTCTTATTTTTAAAAAGCTATTTATCAATTTCTTTTGGAAGATCTTTTAATCAAACAAAGTATTTTTGAAAAATAATTAAAAATGTTTAAAAAATAGAATTTTAATTCCAAAAGTAGCTTTAGACTTTTCAAAATAACTATCAAACGATCTTCAGTTGCCTTTTAGCTTTGTTGACCCCAAAAAATGATGCTAACATGTGTCGGGTCCACTTCGCCACGTCAAGCGCTGATCTGACACGTTTCTACCGGATTGTGGACGGTAGCCAAATCTAAACGAACGTGAGAGGCACTTTCCGGCAAGAGACGGTGACGTTTGGACACCGGTGATTTTATGATGACAATAATCGCGCTTTCAACGAATGCTGAACCAATTTCCTAAGACAACTCTTCACTCTTTTATTGAATATATGTGGAAGGATAAATATGATGTAAGACGACTGAAATTTTGTGTTCAACTCTCAAGATCTAATTGCAATTTGGACTTATAATACATGTAAATTACAAAGTGTATAAATCTCTTTTGATCCCTGTGTATTTTTCCGAATCCAAGGTGGTGTTCCTTTTTTCTCCCCCCCTTAATATACAAAGAAAGGTTATTTATACTATTCCAGTTGACGTGGTGATTGTTGGATCCGGTCCACGTGACGACATCTCCTAAATCGAAGCTTCACATCACCGTCTATTCATTACAATTAATGTTTGACACATGGTCAACTGTTCTACACAAAAGGCTGATATACTGATAAAACTTTATTATAAACGTCACATCAATCACTTCTAAAATATCCTCAGATCTATCAAAAGAGGCAGCATCAACTTCATGAACTTCGAAAAAGTTGAGAGCTTCGGAGAGATGTTTGAGGGGGGGCTTTCCAAGTGGAGAACCTTAGCTCCTTCATTTGTTTCCTTATGCAGTGGTTCAGCCTAAGATTGCAGTGCTTTGGCCTCTGCATGGACTTCGTCTTGAAGTAGTGCCTCGGCCTACAATGCAAGGGCCTCGGTTCATTATGATTTCTCCATATTTTGACATCATAGGTCTTTATTTGACTTTTTTCCTTTTGTTGACTTTCCACGCGATGCTTGATTCACCACGTGGCACATTTTTCTTGGATCCTTGAAAACGAGGCGTAACAAGCTTTATAAATTTTCAAGTTGCAATTTTTCTAATATTTCTTAGATAATTGAATTCGTCATTTATAGCTTAAAAAAATTAACGGACTTCATAACACGACATATTGAAATTTCACATGTTACTTGCTTTCGATGTTAGTGTGAAATTTTCCGTCACACATTCGGGTTAACTCGGCCAGCGACAGAGCGAGTTATAGCTATTTGGTGTAAAAATTGACGTACAACGCTAATTTCCAATCTTTTTCATCCCTGTTCTCTCTGTATCTCATTAATTTTCATCGATTCATATACAAGTTTGTATATATTCTCTCACACAATTTTACAGAGGATGGCAGGAGGCAACGCTCCCAAACCCCCTCATTCCTCTTCCTCCGCCGCACAATCCCACCACAACAAATCACGGTGGGTATCTTCGTCCTCCGCCGCGGCCACAGACCATAAACCCTCCGGTTCCGCATCTAATTCCATCGCTGAATCCAAATCCAAGTCCAAACCCTCACCCAACACCGGTAAAGACAAAACACCCACCACTTCCATCACCACCCCAAACAAAAGTAAAGAGGCCAATAATAAACCCCCTACCCCTACACCTACCCCGAAACCCAAACCCAGATCCGAAATCCCACTTAGACCCGAAAACCCGAATGCCCATTTAGGTCCACCGCCCGTATTTCCATTCCCGGACCAGCCCCCACCTCCGGCTTATGGGTTCCACATGCTTGATCGTCGGACTATAGTCCTCGCGGATGGCTCCGTCCGCTCATACTTCGCGTTGCCGCCTGATTATGCCAACTTTACGTCCATGTCAAGGCCTGGATTCCGGCCCGAATTTCGCGGCCCTCCAGAATTTGGGCTTGATAGGCCTCATTTCCCAATGAGTCCTGATTTCCTGCCTGAGTTCAGGCCGGAATTTCGTGGCGCGGATGAACCCCTCGCAGGGACCAGGAATCAAGAATATTGGAATTCACTGGGCCCAGGGCCTGAGAGTTCTCTGAAGAGGAAGTTTGGGGAAGAGGAGAGGAGAGGAAATGATGCGTTTGAGAGACAACCCCAACATGCTTTGCAGTTCAGACTTGCCAGTACAAATGCCAATGGTCCTGGCCCGAGTGGACTGTATAATTTGGGGAGAGGTGAGGAGATGAGACCTACTAAGTATATGAAGACCGGTGAGGTGAGTGTCGATAAGCTTAAGCACAATGACGTTGATCAGAATTCGTTAAGGAAAGCATTTTCGCATTTTGTGAAGTTAATTTATGAGAATGCGAATCAGAAAAGGAATTACCTGGCTGATGGAAAGCAAGGGCCTCTCCAGTGTCTTGCCTGTGGCAGGTCCGACATTGATTTATGACTGAGATTTCTGTTTCACTACAAGGTTTTTATATTTGGTATTTGTTTTTAATGCTTAATTGTGTCACATGATCTTAATTATGCATGTTCGTTGTGTGGCTAAGTTTCATAATTGCTTTGTCCCTGAAAGAAACGAGTTGTAAAGACAATTGTTGTACGAAATAGACCATGTAGTTGTACGGGAAATAATTTGTTGTGCAGGTACTGCATTGGGCAGAAGTATGGTTTGAACACTTGAGGAAGTGTATTAGGGTGCATTTAAGTGTGAATATCTACTTTAGAGAGAGGTGATTGTCTATGCAGTTTTTTTTAGAAAAAAAACTGCCATTTAATTGTCTTCTTTATGTGAAATAGATGGTGCTTCCTTGTTCCTTAGAGATTAGACATTCTATTGAAAGATTCGAGACATATTGAAGGTTTTGCTGTGTATTATGGTATAGTTGGGAGGTCCTTTCAAGCAATTTGGCGTGAGGGTGTTATAGATATTCTCATATTAGTGATAACAAACCATAGAAGGGCGTGGATCTCGACTTAGGGAGCATTGCTGGATTGATGTTAGGAAGTGTCTACAAAACATTCACAATGTAAAAGGAAACGTCTAGGAAAGTTCCTTTTTCCTCTTTTTCTTATCAGAACAAAGTGTCTTAATTATCAACCAATTAAAATAGCTAATAACCTCGTATATTAATAAGAACAATAAACAACTTGCACAAAACCCAAATATTTTTGGAGAACTTTCAGTGTGAAAGTGAAAGCATGGGAATGTTGTCCATTGACGAGACTTCAATGTCTTCTCCTATATAGAATTAGAGAGGCGACATATACAATAAAAAGTAAACTTGTTTGGTTAATAAATCAATATATCATCAATCAAGGCAAAGATATAGAGAAAAAGAGAAATCTGATCAATATGGTTTATTTTGAGAAACACACGAGGAAGATAATTCATTGTTTTCCATTGGTTCATCGTTGTTAAATGGTTCACCATATCTTTCAAGCCATCTAGATTCTCTGCAACTGAATAACCCTCTTCGTAATTCAAAACTTTCAAGCTTCCCGTTGGTAAAGTTTTTATTTTGGGTGTCTTTCTGATATACATGCTTCGATGTTCCAATTCTGTAGGCATTAGTCTCCTTGGACACACGGTGTAACAAACTCAGAATAATCTATTGTCAATATTGTTCAACGGTTTTCATGGTTGTAATCTTCCATTGTTTACTGGTATTCATTTTTGACTTGGCTTCATCACCTTCAGCAGGCTTGTGTAAATTCTTAAGAGTCAGAACGTTCTTCATCGTTAACTTCTAGATGGAGTAATTAGGGAAGTACAATGATGGCGTCTAAACTCTCGTCCATTTTATTTAACACAAGATTTCAAATTTTGCAACCAAAAGTTGCTATACCATTTATTAGTGATCTACATAAATAGTCAACAGTACAAATGCAAATGTCTAGAAAAGTTTCTTTCCTTCCTTTTGTGACACAATAAGGTGTCTAATAATTCAAACCTATGAAAATGGTAAATACAACAATAAATATATAAATCATTTAGTGTGAAATGTAAAACCACGGGGACTGTAGTTAACAAGATTCTTCACCTATCAAAAGTTATGAGAGTGCATATAGGTGATTGCACTAAAGGCTAGTGTAACCATATTAATCGGTAATAAACATTCCTGGCCAACATAGAAATATGTTATCAACAAAAAGAAGATAGGAAAAATAAATGAGAAACAGTCTCACCAATTGGTTTGGTTGACACATGGGCAAAGGAGGAACAACAATCAACGATCCACACAACTAGGAATGTTTTTCACCTTTTTCGCAAATAACATGCTAAATTTTAACATTGATTGGACCACAATGCAATTCTTCTGACAGAAAATGTCTCCTTTTGTTTGTTCTTTCTTCGCTCGCCTTTTTCTTCAAATTTCACGCCTTTTTAGCTTCGTCATTTGCCTTCTATTTAGAGTGAGCTAAACTTGTCCATCATCCTTTTTTTTTCTCTTGAGCGACTTAATATTTCGCCTAATGAAATAAATGCAAGAATATCTCTCCTTTTGTTCATTCTTTCTTCTCTCCTTATTTTCGAAATTTTTACCCCTTTTTAGCCACTGCATTTGCCTTATATATACAGTGAGCTAAACCAGTGCACTATCCATTTTTCTTTTGTGCTACTTAGTATATCTCCTTATGTTTGGATACGTAAGTGCATTAGAAATATAAGCTCACTTTTGTTTTGGTTCACTACTTGATAGTGCGTTTCTGTTTAAGCCAAATAAATTTGTCAGTTAGACTTTAGGTGTCATTGGCATCTTATTGCACCTCTTTGGCTCTTGTAGGCAAGGGTGTTTAGGGGAATTCCTTCACTGGAATCATGGTTATTTGTTTAGATCTGTCAAGATTTATCTAAGGCCTGATTGATTTTCCTACGGAATTCATAATATGGATGATGGCCTAGTGCATATTTTCTTTCTAAGAGCCTTTTCATATTAGCTAAAGCACTAGATTTACTCCGTTACTTGGC
>CAIGRF010296789.1:8811-21888 GCA_903798235.1 Fraxinus ornus | reverse complement strand
TTCGGCTAAACCAGAACAAACGGCCCGTGATTTGAAGATCCCGTGTAGAATCTTCGATTTGGCAACACGATCCTTTTTCGTTTTTCGGTTGTAGGTTTACAGGGAGAGGGAGAGGGAGTGAGTTGAGAGAAAGGGAGCGAGAGAAAGAGAGAGTTGAGATTTACAGGGAGAGGGAGAAAGTCGAGAGAAAGGAAGAGCGAGAGAGAGAGAGTTGAGATAGGGAGTGAGAACAGCTTGTTTCGCGTGTTTTCTAGTTATCCTTGTTTTTATTGTTTTGTTTTCCAAAACGATGTTTTTGTCATTTTCCGTTTTCAGTTGTTTTTTTTTTTTTTGCCATTTTTCAAAATGCGTTTTCGAAAATAAGATAGAGAACGCGTTTTCGATATTTTGAAAAATTGAAAACAGAAAACAGCTTGAAAACGAGAAAGAGAACAGGCTCTGTGATTTGATGATTTTGCTTTTCAATTAAAAGTGACATGTGATTTTAACATCTATATCGACTGTCGCGATCACCTGGGACCTTGATTCGTATATTTAAGTAAGTTAAGGATCTAAAACTTCACTTTTCAAAATGGATCACCTATAATTATATCACGTGAAAGGATAGGAATTCCATCTCAATTTTTTCTCGTGAAGAGTTGTGAGTATAATCACACGATCCAGCGAAACAACTAGCAAAATAGGACCAACCGAGTACAGTCATATATTGATTTCAAATGTCATCTCACTTAAAAAATGTTTCGAAATTTGTCCCACTATCCGGTATTTTCCTTCGGACAATACTGATGTCATGTGTTTGGAAACTACTCCAACTTACACCAGTGGTTAGCTCTAATTACAAAATCAACACAGAGATAAATTTTCCTTACATGTTCATTATCCACAAATACACTATGTTCTTTTTTTTTCCAACAATAATCGATAACTAAAAATCTCAATAGCCAAACAAGTTGAATTGAGCCCCATTTTTTGGTGAAGATGCATTTTGAAATAGTATTTAATTGGAGAATGCATGGTTAAATAATAATGAAAAGTTTATGTTTGCGTGTAAATTATTTTATAGCAGAATGTATGATTGAAAATGAATTTTTTAAAAAAATGGAGTCAAACATATGCGAAATCAACTAATGCAACTTGCTGCGAAATCAACTAATGCAATTTGCTCACGTGACTGTTAGTTGATTTGTCACATTGCAATATCGTAAAGTCATTCAATAGCTCATTTTAGGTATACTGGTGTCGCTTTTTTTTTTTTTTTGCTTATAAATAAACAAATAAATATGGTTTTTTTTTTCTAGCCTGCTAGAAAGAAAATAAAATCTCCATTTAATGAAATTTTGCCATATAAAGTACAAAAACACATGCATGTTTCTTCCAAAGTTGGAGCACCAAACATGTGGTTGTCACATGAACTAATATGTATACCATGAGAAATGAAAAAGAGATTTGATGGGGAAAAATCATAAGAAATGAGAGAGATTTTCTCTCCTTTCTTTTGTGCAGTTTATCTCGTATTAATTGTGTGTGATGAGTGATATATATAATAGAAAATAAATGGATATAGCCTAGATTTATGACAAGTCCTTAGTTATTTGATAATTTTAGAATCAAACTCTATATAGATGGCCTATCAAGACTATGGGTGTATTCGGTAGAGATTAAAATTGAAAAATTAGTCGTTATCGTTGATTTTTATTATACGAGTGAGACCCAATAATGAATATATTTTCAATTTTAATTAAATTTTGAGCTTTACCAAACAAGCTCTATATTATATTTAGCTCTTACATTTTGTAAAAGCTCGACCTACTAGGGAAGGTATGGCTGGAATGAGGGTGCAACCAGACGAAATAATCACTGAGTTGGATCAGCCATGCGAAGCAAGAAGAGTGTCGGATCATCTGGGCACAGAAACTCAACCGTTTTCTTCAAAAGAAAAAGGAAAAGCACCCAGAACTAGCCAAGATTGAGCTTGTTAATCGAACAAGTTCCCACCACGAGCTTGGATCAAATATTAGAGTTTCTGAAAGATCCTATACATTTTAAATGATTTTACATTTTAAATAAAGATATTTGAGTCATGTTTAAGATGTACAATCGTTTAAAGATATATAATGATCGTTTACACTGATACTTAACATTCGTAGAGATAAATAACATTATTTTATATTTAAGTATACGAATCTTGAAATTTATTCCCACTCCCAATTTTTAAATTTTTTTTTTCAAATCTTTTTCTTCCTTTTCTAAAATGTCTTTATGTTTGTTTTCATTTCTAACCTTATAATATTTGAAATAATTATAATTAAAACAATGCACTTCCAATAGTCGTTGAGGTCTTACAAGGGAACCACGTCCATCTTTTTAAGTGATCGAATTAGATGAACTCAGCATAATTGAGATCAAATTAAAGTATAATTACCTAATTGAATAAAATTGAAATAAAGTTGCCCAATTGTAATTTGGTTCAAAGTACAATCACTGTGGATGAAATTATGTTTCATGAATTATTTATCGTTTTTAAAGCATATTTGATATTCCCGACATGCTCTGACGCTCGTTCTGTCACATAATAGAAATAGAATTTGCGTATACCAAACGCCGTCGTATCCTCTCTCTATCACACAGTCAAATACAATTTCCACTCGCCCACTCGCCATGTTTGGCCACACAAAAACACAAACGACGACGGAATAATTTAAAATTAATATAAAGAAAAATGGAGAGTAACATTAATAGCATTACGTGCTCCGGCGATCGGCCGACGGTGATGGTGACCAACGACGATGGAATTGATGCCCCCGGCTTGCGTGCTCTCGTACGCGTCCTTGTCTCTTCCAATCGCTTCAACGTCCTCGTCTGTGCTCCTGACTCGTACGTATATACACGCAGACATAGATACGTATATACTTTCGTTTATATGAGTATATCCACTGCATATATTCGTGCTTAAGGAGAAATTATATTTTATGCAAGTCGACTCTAGTTCTTTGAGTGGTGATATGGTCCATTAAAGTATTTGTAAGTTTGGTACGTGATTGTAGCTGTTTTAGTTTTCATGGTGTAAAGTCTTGGCATTAATTTTGCTAGATTTGTTGATTTGCGTGATTGTAGTGTTGATATTTTTTTAATTTTAATTTTTGATCATTAATGTTTTGAGTTGCAAATCAGCTTATAAAAGAAAAATTTAAATCATCACACTCACTTTTTGCCCGGACATGCTTGCTGCTGTATGTGTAGCGCATGCATTTGTATATAATTTAGCTTGTCTAGTATTTTTAGCTTGAGTCATGTTAATCTGAATTTACTTTTGAACTTTCATATTCGCAAGTGTGTTAGCTTGTTTTTCTCTACCCTTAATTTTTGTTTTATTTAGTGAAACTTTATTTGTCTGATTACAATTTTTTTTTTTCAAAGAAGGGCAAAGACTTGATTTTTTTGGAGAAATTCGAGGATACAATTTCCTTCTTTTTTTCATCTAGCTTTATTTTGTTGGCATTTATCGTTCGGTATTGCTTTTTGTCTGCGTTCCTATCAGATGCTCTGTTCATGTCAATCTAGTAGAATGACTACCTAAGATTTATTTACAACTTTGAAAATACCTTTGAGGTGATGCCTCAATGTTGTTTCTTACATGTTGCTGTTTCTTTTTCAGTGAAAAATCTGCTGTTAGTCATAGTGTCACTTGGAAAAATGCTGTTTCTGCTAAGCCAGTGGAAATCGGTGGAGCAACTGCTTTTGCAGTTTCTGGTCAGTTGCAACTTGCAATTTTCACTAATTTTCTGTCATGTATACTTCCTGTGTCTCTGTTTTGAACACTCAAAAAAATGGAGTTTTTGACGTATAAAAGGAAGAAAATTTTGAAATCAGGAAATTGAAGAAATATAAGCAATATAGTTGATGATTGAAATAATTGATGTTAGAAAAACTGCATTGGACTTTTGTTGGGGATGGCAATATAAATCTCCTTCACTGTGGCTGATCTCTAAGTAATGACATATCAAGGGAGCCTAGAGCAGATGTGAATAGTGAATACATTTCTTCTTTTGCCTGAATGTTGTTATCTTTTTGAGAATGTTCCAAGATTGATATTCTATTTCAACAAATAAGAACTTCTTATCCTGTTTCGACTGTGTGAAATCATGAAACTGCAAAAGTTAAATGTATGACTGTTCGTAATAGAATGTGCTGAGATACATGCCAACATTCAAGTAGCATATTTTTGGGTTTTCATTCCTTGTCTTACTAAGCAAACTATTCAGCATTTCATTCGTATTCACTATGTGCTTGGTGCAGCTTAATATTCACTAGCACTTTTGTGAAGACAATTAGAATACAACCAATAATATTCCGAACTTGTTACAGCTTAATAATTCATAAGGACCTATCTCATATTACAACTTCCTAGATGGTGAATGGAAATAGTGATCAACAAACTTGTAGATTCTGAAGAATGCCGAAATTGGAATAATGAATCTGGAAAATCTCCAAAGTTCTCTAAAATTTGATTCAACAAAAACAGAGCCATCTACAAACCCTAGGAAATTTTTTTATTATAGATACTAGAGCGCAATGAAATGACCTTCTTAGCCTCAAAACAGTAAAACAATTAAATAATAGAACAAAGAAACAGAAATTAAATAAAGAAGCTAGCCATGCATATGTCTGCTGCTGCTCGCCTTAGGGTGCATAAAGTGATGCATGTGCATTACCAGCCATGTCCACGTTGGTTCCTATTTATTTCACTCCGTGAAGCTTTGTTTATCCATATTACATTAGGGAAATAGTATGATACCGCTTCCAACATAGATATTGATAATATGATCCAATTTTATTTATTTGATGATATACACAAATGTTCTACAACAAGTTATTTTCTTTTCAGCTGGGAGATATGCACAATTTATTTTCTACAGCTCATTATTTTGCATTACTTGTATTTTTTCAGGAACTCCTGCTGACTGTACATCTTTGGGAATTTCCAAAGCTCTCTTCCCTTCAGTACCTGATCTGGTAATTATTTTTGCATCAGCTTTAATATTTGATAGTTCTATTGGTTTCATTTCAATTTTCTGTTCTTTTGTTTCTTCAAAACTTAAGCAATTTGCCTCCATCTTGATTGCACACAAGATATATATCTTCGTCCCCGTATAGTGCCTGAATATTGATGTACACTGAAGGGTAATATTTGGGCAAATAATTAATCTAAGTTTTTCCGCTTTCCTTTGAAGAACTATATCTTGGCTACTGTCCTCTGTCCTATAATCTGAGCGTTGTGCTCTATTTCGATAGAGAAAGAGTCGCTTGCAAACTCTCATGTTCAGATATCTGTTTTGCAGGTAATCAGTGGCATTAATATGGGCAGCAACTGTGGTTATCACATGTTAGTAGCATTGTCTACCTTGGGCCTCTGTATCTTTGTAGATGAGATGACTTCTGATCTAGTGCTTGCTCCAAAATTTTCTTTCATGTGAAGCACTGGCATTCCCCGACGTTGGCATGTCCGCGTCCATGTCTGCATAACAGACAATATGCAGACACCGATACTCATATGCTCTTTTTTTGAAAAGTCAAGTTGTGTCGTGTCGTGTCGTTTCTTGTCTTGTGTGAATGCTTCATAGATTGTCTCTCCGTGAGTGTCCTTGTCAAAGTGCTGTAATGTGATTTTACATGATATTGACATCAATATATCTGTACCCCTAGTACCTGGTTTTATTCAATACACCCCTCAATGACGTGGATGTGTCAAATTCTTGCACAAGAGATAGCCCCTATTTGGCCCCCATTTTCTAAAACTGATTTTTCCTCAAAAATCATTTTCAACACGTTCTCCCACTAAAATGATTTTGCACTTGGACCTATAACTTTTCTCTACTTTTAACCACACATTTTCCACAAAAAAATAAAATAAAAATAAATCAATTTTTACAAAATCTATTCTCAAAAAATTTCTTCCAAAGAATGGCTTAACTACTAAACACCACTTTTGTGGTTGTAATATGAAGATTATCAATATCTGGTATAGCTTTGGCATCTACTTAAGTTACCTTAAACCAGAAATTGATTTATCAGCAGAGTAGTTATTACATGTTCAGCAGGGTCATTGTTCTATGCTTGTGTATCTATTGATTAAATATATTGTCGTAAATGCAGTGTTTATTCAGGGACAGTTGCTGGGGCTCGGGAAGCATTTTTTTATGGTTTACCTTCCGTCTCTTTATCATACGACTGGTATGTATACATTATTTGTCTTAGTCATTGATGTCGGGTAAATTTTTGTTTATGCCCACTTCTCTAATATGAAATGAATAACCATAACTCAATTGACTTAAATTTCGTGAATAAATCAATTCAATTTGATTTGCTGAGAATCCATAAAGTTTCTTCCGGGTAGAAATGTCTGGTACAAATAAACCATGGTGTCCATACAATCCCTCTGTTTTTGACTGCACCCATAGAACCTCCAAATGGATATATTTTTGCAACACTGTATTCTAAATTCACTTTAGGTTCAAATATAGCTTTTAAAAATATGTTGACAATATAATGAATAACAAACTGCTCTATCAGGTAGCCTACTGCAGCGAAGGAGCTACAGGTCACCCTTTTATATTTGACTTCAGCCTTCTGCTTTCAATCCAAGAGACAAAAGAAATAGTCAGGTTCTTATTACAAAGGCATCGTAAGCCATTCACTGGCTTATCATTAATAATAATAAAAAATTAAAGCTCTTGAATTGAAGCTAAGAATTTGCTAGTCTAGAGGTGACGATATCAGCATTCAGAGGGTGAATTGGAACATTTCTGATGCCATAGGTGGGCCGGCCATATAGGCAACCAAATTTCACTTCTACCCTCTATTCTCTTATGACTGATAAATGAAATGATGATAACTTAATTTTAAATATTTTTGGCACCCGTGTCTAAGACAAAAATGATATTTCTGGCATATGTTTTGAAGATTTATCGCGTGTAGTTTACTAATTGGTCTACAAAATAAATTGTTATTGTACCCGTCCGATATTTCTTTCAGTGATGGGAATGTTAGAGAAGTTAAATGTTATGACTTGTTTGGATTTCTGACTTCCAGGGCAGGAGGTAGGAGTAATGTCGATGATTTTACACTGGCTGCAGAGGCTTGCTTACCCATTATTATTTCCATTTTGTCTGAAATTAAGAGAGACACTTATCCTCAAAACTGTTTTCTGAATATAGACGTGCCAACAGATGTCCGCAATCATAATGTAATTTGATGGTTTGCTCTGGAAAAACTTTTTCTTGTTACCTCCGAGGATTTAAGATAAGGTGTTACAAACATGGAGAATCCTATAATGTGTCTGCATTTAGGTGGTTCAACTGCTTCATTCTCACCGTTAAATTATGCGTTTCTTGTTGTATGTTTGCTTCATTTGCATGTCTCTTAAACCTTTGGATTTTTCACCATTGTGGCTTTTCTTATTTAGTGATACAGTTATTTCCATCGCAACAAGATCACTCTGTCTTCCTCTGCCCCTATTTCTTCTCACTTCCCTTTCCTTACTTTAATATGAATGGTGTGTATCTTGCTCAAAATTAACATTTTGTTAGCCATTGCGTGAATGTAAAGAGGAGGAAGTTAAATGTTGTTTTTTGTACTCCAACAGGGTTATCGAATGACTACGCAGAGCAAGAGTATGGCGAAAATGGGATGGAAGCAAGTTGGATCAGATGCTCAAGGAGCAAGAATGTTATCAACTATGACTATGGAATCAAATTCATCATCATATAATGAATCAGATGCTCTGAGTACACCAAATAACCATCTTCTATTCAAGAGAGAAGTACGATTTCTCTCTTTTACCTCCTTGCACATTTTACTTGGACATCCATTTTTTCCATTACAACTGTATTCTACATGGAACTGTAGTTTTTCTAATTTCTTGTCAATTTTCGATTTGTTTTCAAATAATCTGTCTTTATTTCTTTGATTGCTAGCCTTAATTTTCTCTTGTTTCACCCCTTTTGTTAATTGATGCTCATTCATATGTTTGCACTGTAATATTCCATGACCTGCTAAGATAAGGATATGGATTGTATAAATGTTAATATATCTGTTTATATCTGAGTATGGGAATAACGTTAACCTATTTCTAATGATAGTATTCATATTGATCAAGCTAAAAAGAAAAAAAAAATCCTCTTATAAAAATAATTGATCTTCATATTCTTGTACATTAAAGTACTTTTGGATAACTGCATGTTGTGGGATTTGTTTCTATTTTTCTCAAATGTAGGCGTTATATAGTAATCAACTAGGATATGCTTATAACTAGGTTTTTCCTTATTTAATTTCCTTAGTGATCTACACAATGCTCTGGTATATTTATAAGATCATAAATTCACACTATATAATTTTCTTTTTGACAAGTAAAAATTAAGATTTGATAATTTCACTGATCATTCTACGTTTCTTCTATTTAGTTTGAAGATCTTGTTTAACATTTATTTGCTTGTCGATTTTTTTGTAATTTTTGCCTCTTACTTACTGGGTAGTAGTATCTATTTCAGCAAGAGTAAGACTAATGTTATATCCTCATGAATCTACTCGTGGTTCACCGTTTACTATTATCCTCTTAGCTTGTTTTTAATAGGAAACAAACTACTGTCCCATTCTTTAGGTGATAGGATTACAAGTGGAAGATGGCGGTACAGACTACTGTTCCCTTCAAGAAGGATATGTAAGTTACATCTGTTTTAAACCGTGAGATTTCTTTAGAAAGGGAGCTCCATATTAATTTATCTTTCACCTTTTATATTGCAGATAACTGTCACTCCTCTAGGCGCCTTATCGCATGCAGAGGTTAATAGCCAAGAATATTTCAAAGAATGGTTACCAGGCGTGGTTGACCACCTCTCTTCTGCTGCCTTGAATAGATGTAAGTTCTTCCTTTAAATAATTTTTTTAGGACAAGTCTTAGTCAACTTTAGAATCATATTTGTTTTAAGTTTTTCATTTTAAATGTTCGTATCCTCTCAATGTTGTTTATTTTTTCACTTTTGATCACGACCTTTTATTAATTTTCATATTTTTAAATATTTCGTTATTGGATTCCATATTTTTGTCATCTAACAAATTCCAATGGGTTGATGGGAGAAGGCATTATAAATTCTGGGTTAAACTCCAAATTTTCTTTTTTTTTGCTTTTAGTTTCATTATTTCTAGATTATATTGTTCTGCTTAATTTTCTATGCTTGAGGCTTGTCCAATTATTCTTTTTGAAATATTGATAATGATGATTTTTTTATGTAAAAAGAACGAATCTCACAAGAGAGAGTCATTGCTGCTGAACTTTCTGGTGACCGACGAAATGAGTGGACTTAGAAATCAGTCCATTTTTTTATTTGGGTTAAATGTTCTCTGATATAGGATCTGGATATTGAGACTGATCAGGATGGCATTTTTATCCCAATACGTCAATAGTCATGATGAAGAATGTGCCATGCTTTTATGAGGTATTATCATTTCATTTCCCAATAATATCTGTTTTATCATGCTGATGAATTATTTGTTCGACCAACGATGCTTTGCAAGTCGTTTGTGAACTCAATATTTCTATTTGGGGGCAGAACCCAATTGATGTACAGTGTGAAACATTTATCAATTAAATCTATAATGATAGACAGTATTATCAGATATCGTTGTGATTTATGCTATATGTTATGAAAAGTTACCATCAAAGTTGTTCGAAGTTCCTAATTGTTTGAAGACTGTGGACAGACATCGAAATCATTTAGGTTATTACATCCATTCAATAGCTTTCATAACTTAAACCATTGTTAAACTTCTGAAAGGTGTGAAGAACCTATATAACTGCTACCTCAACTTCTGGAAACCGATATCTCAACAAGAAGCCACATAAAATTAGAAAATATTTACTTTACACTCAGATTACTTATTTTCCCAGAAAAGTAGTAAATTGATAGGTCTCACCTGAGCTTCTTATAAACACATTTCTTTTTTCTATACTATATTCATGTTTCTGAGATCTTAACATCAATAACTTATTACATTCTATAAGCGCACTCACAAGAAATTGAAAACGAAAATGTGAAAACAAAACTTAAATTTGGGAGAAGTTACTATCTTGTATACATGGCTGTAAATCTCCCATTCACTGTTGTGTTTAGTTGTATGTGGGAATATCATTTGGATGGTGGCAATGCCCGTGGATGTGATTCCACTAATATGGACCAAAGAACATGCACGTCTTCGTAGTGGCAGGACTTGACATCCTCGTACAGTATATACATCCCTCTACCTGAAAAAAAAAACGACGAAAATGTAGTGAGTTGGCTAGATAAATGCCTTCTCATAAACCTGGGGAATGCACAATATGAAGAGGATGAACTTTTGATGCAGGGTGCAAATGCAATTGTATGTTGTCGTGCAATAACTAACTAACAAAAGCTGAAGAAAATTTGGGCTTCCGTTTGGAAGAACGGGGAAGAAGAACAAGTCGAATAAAAGTGACTGATGCCTAGCTGAAGTAGATGGTATCGAATTAGCAATAAAAGTCATGAAACCAAAACAAACATTTGAAGCAAGGGATTGTTAATGAGGATAGCTTACTCTTTTTTTGGGCAGAGTGCAGACGAATCCACAGCTTCTTCAATGGAGAGAAGAGGGACTGCAGCCACCCCATTTCGAGAAGCGGGTGTGGCACATGGTATGTGAAAGAAAGAATGGAGTGAAATAAGAAACACGAGAGGGGGAGAGAGAAATGAGGGGAGTTTGCTTAGACAAGGGTGATCCAAAAAACGTTTTACATTCCCTTACAGACCATTCATGCTTATCACATTTCCTCTAGTTAAAATGTCTTTTCATACCTTTTTGCCTTGTAGTGTAGTAGAAGAAGCCACTCTACCAATCAGCTCTTATTTCTTAGAAAAAGCAATAGTTTTTCCTCTTCATACGTGGCCCTTCTCCGTCAAGCCAAATGTTGTTTCTACTATGGTTTGGGTTGGGAATACTTTTCCTTTGGGATTTCTTTGACCTTTTGGGACCGGCTATTGTATATTTTAAGAAAAATTCATCTTTTAAGAATGTCTAAAGTATTCTCTGTCTATTCATCCACTCCACTTATACCAGTAGTAATCCTTTTTGGTTATTGTGTCATGTTACTTGTATCTTCCCAAGTCGCCCGATTCTTTATTATTTACATTTTTAGCTGTCAGCCCATCCAGACAGTGGCAAGTAGAGCTTGAGGAGCGTTTAAGACGGTTCTCCTAGACGGAGTCCTGCTTTGTTACTAATTGTAATAAACACATTGCGTAGAATTTACCCGTAAGACCTGCTTGTAAGGGGATGATGTTCATTTGGTTATAAACTCACGGCACGAGCAATGTGAGTTACAATTAGATTGCTAAAGTTGTCAAAGAGATGAAAGTTGAAAAAACACCGAAGAAAATGAAATTTCGTGGTTTTCTATATTCACAACGGTTAATAACATTTCCTTCTCGACCACTCGAAGAATTTGAATTTTGCCAACAAGTAGGTCCAAATAGCTTCTCTCTTTGAAAAGCTACAAAAATACCACATAAGACAGTATTAATTTTAGAAATGCATCCATTACAAGGTAGCTTTGATTGGAATAATAACTATGAAGTACTCTTTACACATGCATATTCCCTTTTACGTATCTTGTTCAAAACGCATTGCCATTTTTTTTCAAAAGGTCTATCCCCTACCATTGAGGACTCTAAAAAGAAACCAAATCCTCCGTTGCTAACGAAACCAATTATTTCGTTCATTTACTCGGTCTTGTCAAACTCTAAATAGATAAGTGTACTCAAATATATTACGCCTGAGGATTAAATTAGATTTTTTTATGAATGTAAATGAAATGTGTAGTTGAAAAATTATGAATTCCATAAAATATGTTATTAAAATTAGTTGTTGATTGACTATGACTTAAAATTAAGTTTTAATTTTAATTTCTACAAAACGTGGGCTACAACTACATGGGTCCGTCTTTGTTTTTGGGGAAAATTACACCAAACCAGACCTTTAGTTTGGGCTTTTTAAAAATCAGGATTTCACTTTATTTTTGCAATTTTCAGGTTTTTATCATTTTAATAAATTAAAACCTAAAATCTATTAAAACCCTAAAATATATCCCACTCTCTCCATTTCTCTCTCCCAAGAACGGCGCCTCCTCCACTTCTCTCCTCCCGCCACCGCCACCACTGCCTCCTCCCACCACCGCGCCGCCGCCTCCCTTTCTTCTCCCTCCTCCTCCTCCCCCTCCTCTCCTCCTTTTATTCCCCCTTTCTTCCCCCTCCCCCTTTCTTCCCCGTCCCCGTTCTCTCTCGCCGCAGCGACGCTGCCGTTCAGCCTGAACGACAGCGACTGCGACGCTGCCGTTGCTGCTGAACGGCAGCGAACGGCAGATATTACAGATCTGAAGCTGCCGTTCAGCAGCGCTGCTGAACGGCAGCTTCAGATCTGCCGTTCAGCTGCTGAACGGCAGCTTGTTTTTTTTTTATTTTTTTGATTTTTTCATTTTTACGTGAATTCTGAATGCCTACATGTGATGTATGTGTATCAGCACGACGAACTTCAAGCTTGGGCCTCTTCCTGTTCATTTGAAGCTCCATGGTAGGTGGACTGTCATTAATTGGTTGGTCTGAGCCTCCACCAGTGGATATTGGATGCGAGATTGAAAACCATTTCATAACATCGTGTTTCCAGCTCTTCCACTCAGAGCCCAGCTCAACTGGTGCTGCTGCATTTGCAAGTGAGTTTACCTCATTCCAAATGATAGAATCGGACAATTCCTACATAAGGAATAGGCTAGAGCAGTCATTGCTAAAATTCCAAATGATAAGCAATTAATTCATTGTCGAATGTTAGCGGTGGTTGATTTTATTTTTTTTTGGTTTGTGACTTGTTATTGAGTCGTCGTGTTTTTTTTGTCTGTGACCTAGTTTTTTTTGGTGTCTGTGACCTAGATATTCAATTGTGGTGGTTTTTGTTGTGTCTGTGATCAAGTTTTTTTGGTGTCTGTGACCTGTGACATTTAATTTTTTTGATCTGTGA
>CAIGRF010296786.1:51053-61980 GCA_903798235.1 Fraxinus ornus | reverse complement strand
GATTCGGGTTGGGTCAGTTTAGGATAGGAGTCGGGTTGGGTCGATTTGTGAAAGAGCCCAAAATCGAATATATTGGGTCGGGTCAGTTTTAGGTCAAACCCGATCCAACTCGACCAATTGCCCACCCCTAGATATACGTGGAGGTCCAAATTAGATTTCCAAGTTTTAATCAATTATTAATTATTTATCAATTAGGGCTCGATTTATGACCTATGGAGAGGTCTATAAATAGTTCTCTCTTACATGGGTAGGGATGGCAGAAATTTCATTCAATTCGATACTTGTGGGGCCCCGTCTCCAATGAGGTGGGGATTTCTCGCCTAACCGGGTAAACGGGTCGATAATCATTACCCCGAAGTGGGTACAGGATAGGTACTAGAAATATAGTCTCCGCTCCGCTACCCACCCCGTTTAAAGTTAAATTAAAATTTAAGTTTTTTATCAAACAAAAATAATAAATTTATCATCATTTTTAAAGAAAATATAAGTTGTTTTCAGCAAATTAGTAAAAATGTAATAATATTTATTAACTAAAGACATAAAAAAAAACAATAATAAAATAAATAAAAAATAGAAAGAAAAAATAAATGGGGCGATAAATGAGGCATGGGTATTGCCCCGCCCCACCCCGATTCCGCCCTGAATCCGTCCATTATGGGGATGGAGTAAGGTAACAAAAATACCCGATAAAACGAAGGTGGAAATGGACGATTCGTCACATATTCGTCTCGTTGCCATTCCTATACATGGGGAGACATGATATACACATTCTTGATGCTAATTAAATACTTTCAACCACATATTCTAAAGATTTGTGGCTCTAAATTAGGACTTCAAGGTTTAAGTTCATCAATTGGATAAGGTTTACAATTACCGATGAAGATGTTGAGGATTCAATGTTGGAACTCGTGTCTTAGTTCATAGTATTGAATTCAGGGAATATTTTAATATTTTTATTGTTTAATTACACAATTATGAGATACGATTAGGATTAACGATGTAGTTTAGATTTAATTTTATTTAATATAAAAGAATTTCTTCAACTTTTATTATGTGTTAATTACTTATTATATTTAATGGTATTCAGTTGTTTGATCATTAATTACTTGATTCATGTGCAAAATTGAGATTGATAGAAGATATATTTGTCTAGCTCACAAAATGATGTTGGATTATATTAATGTTAAAAATAGAAAATTAGTGAAATCAAAATTCCTAGATATTTAATCCCAAAAGTTCTTCATAAAAGTCTTCAAGCGTAGATAGATTTAGATTAATTTTGTATAATTTAGTTAAAACCCAGATTGTTGATTTGTTAATTCATTACTACATTAATTTAGATTAAAGCTAGAATTAGATAAAAATTAGTTTTTGTAGGTTCGATAATTGGACTTATGATTCATTTTATTACTTGTCACGATCTATACAATTGTGAAATAAGTTAACAAGTTGCACCATCGCCGGTACTAATTTATTTACTTTAATTTTTTATTAATCCTAACTATTATTATTATTATTATTATTATTATTATTATGTTTTAGTTTCATTTTCAAGTTTCCTTTCATTCGAAGTTCGATAGAAGGTGATCTTTTATCATTTGATTCGGAAATTGAACGAACCTCCAGACAAATACTTGAGCAACAGCAAGAAAACAAGAAATAGCCGTGTAGCTGGCATGAGTTGAACAATCGACTGAAATAATAAAGATGATTTGAAACTCCGGCAATTCATTACACAACATGTTGTGTCAAATCAATCAAGTATTATTTGCCCTACATTTGGGCAATTGAATTTCCAACTACGGACTTGTATCATTTTCTTGTTCTATAATGGATTATCTTTTTATGGGAAAGCACATGAAATCCACACAATCATGTCTCGTGATTTTTCGATATCTATCAAAACTATAATTTTAAGGTTGAGTTTAACGAAGCACTCAAATTAAGATTCTCTCCAACGTAATCTTCTGGTGGAGGAAGAGAATGGTTGGATTCCCTATTGGGTGGGAAACATTCGGACTTGAGATGATCTAATTCATAAATTTGTCACTAAATACTTTCCTCCGTAGAAACTAACCAAATTGAAACATGAGATCTTAGCATATCAGCATGCCGATTCAGAGTGTCTACATCTACTACCTCCTCCTATGTCTCTTTCAACTATCGATTTTCCAATTGAAGAGTAATATATGCAGGTTTTTCTTAATAAGTCTCAAATTCCTAAAATTGAAAAATGCATTAGATTTATACTTGCACAAAGATCGCACAATTGCTTGTCAATCTCTAGACCACCAACGGTAAATGGAAAGGTGAAAATTAATGGATTCGTCCTTTTATGTTTTTTACTATTGCATTGACATTCCCTGAAAGTTTCAAAGTCTCCCTTTCAGCCATTTTCTTCTTATTCGCAAGCAAATGTCTCGTGAGCTTGGAGTACTTGGGCATCTGTATGAGAGCATCCACGAAAGGTAAATTGATATGCTGCTTCCTCAAGTGATCCAAGAACTGTGCATATTGCTGATTTCTTTCTTATTTTTGGCTTCAACCTCTATGGAAATGGGCTGGGAGGCACGTATGCTTTGACTGATGTGGGAATTTTAGTTGGTGGAGTAGCCACCTTGGCCATCTAACTTACTTGATTTTCTAACACCTTCATAGTTGTCTTCATACGATGCATCTCAGTTTATTCCGTTCTTGGTATTTTGATTATGCGACCGGAACAATCAATCAAAGAAGGAATGACCCCTGGGTTGGGTCTTTCTCGAGATGCTCTCTCACAGCAAAGTATGTGCCAATTGAGCTATAAGCCTATAACATCTTTTCATCCTCTTGGCTTCTAGATGTGCAAGTCCATTTTTTATTTATTTAATTTTTTTTTACTTAGGAACTCGCAGCCGCTACCCGTGAGTACGCATTGGGAAACCTCGCTCTAGGTGCAGTAGCCAGTAAACCACATAGGAGAGATAAACCGCACTAGGCAAACCCGGTGTCACGGGCTCGATCGAGGAAGTATTGACATGGAATTCAAACTCGTGACATTCGATCTCTGCGTTCACCTACTCCACCAATTCGACCACCCCCGAAGGGGTTCCTTTCTTCTTTCTCTAATTGTAGGAGCGAGGATATTGGAGAAAGGGGAAGGGTATTACATTGTTTAATTTAGATAAAAATTGGATTTTTAGTAAATTGTTGAGATTCTCACGTTACGTGAAATCAAATGATAAAACCAATAAAATGAGTCTCTTATCTACGTATTTAATTAATCTTCTCATTTCACCAAATATTATCTACCACGTTACATAGAGACGATCCCCATTTAGAACAAATATTATTATTCAAGTGTCAAAAACTATTCCGCCCTTCATGTCAGCCCAGTTGAAAAAAAATTCCAAAAAAAAAAAATCTTCATTTTGTAACACCAAATCTCAAAATTTCACAAAATCGAGATGAAAGTTGAAAGAAAGTGGATCTCCTGTATGTAATGTAATGATAGAAGAATGAAACGAGAAGTTGTAAATTAGCATGAGTTTGACCCTATAAATGCTATTGGAAGACAGCACTGCATAATCCACCCTTGAAAATGTCTGTAGACAAGGGGGCAATTTTCCTTTACAATTTTTTTGCTAAAAAATTATTTTCTTTTGTTCTTCAGCTTTAATTTGTTGGTGGAAAGGGCACACGCCAAGCTTAGGTCAAATATCATATCGTTTTGATTTTTAATTCAATGCCAAAAATCTAAAATTCAAATTAGACGAAATACTCAAACTTGAAGTGTTATTAAAGATTGAGATGAGAAATTATGAAATGTAACAAATTTTATAATTCAATTTTTTTGGCCTGCGAAATCTTGAGTTAAAATATTACTTAGTCCATGTTTGATTTAACTAGAAAACAGATTATAGAAGATTTTGATAAAAATCGATAAAATGTGTGATTTTCATGAAATGGTGGTTGGAAATAAATTTGAGCAAAAATAAATTTTAAAAAATTGGAACCAAACATGGACTTAACTAAAGCGTAGAGAGAGTTAATTGTCTCAATAATCACTAAACTTATGTATGTATCTTTGATTGCTTACGACACTTTTCAAGACGACTTTGATTGCTCAATATACTTTAAGGTGGTCGAGTTTTGGTCGCTAACTTGTAAAACTGACGTCGATCTATTCTGAGAATTTAGGAATGTTTGTTTCAAGTATCACTTACATTCTATAAATTTTTTTTTTTGTGGATGGGTAAGATTCATTGGAGACTTACCTGACTATGAACAGTTCTTCTTTGTTTTCATTGATGCGTAATTATGGTGGATGTTTATGGATGATTTTTGGTGTATGTTTTTGCTGCACAGAAATATTGGCTGCAAGTGATACATGTTTGGTTTGCTGTTAATGTAAATTATGAATTTTTTGGATGAATGTCATGCATATTTTTGTTAAAATTAGTTATCAGAATCATCAATATTTTGTTGCCATTTTATTTTATCTTTCTTCATCGTTCTAGTTTTTATTTATTAGCTACAAATGTAAGTCAATATTTATCTGAAAAATTGTAGATTGTTTATTTTAACTTCAAATGGTATAATGCATAAGGTGATTAGAAATGTATCAAGATGTTTAGGCTTTAATATGGATGAATATGTCTCTATTTAGTATCGAAGTTCGAAAGTTTTAGCTTAAATCCTTTGTTTTCTTTTAAAAAATTTAATTTCGAATATAGATCAAAATTTGTTGTATGCAAGTGATACTTGGAACAATATTTCTAAATTTTTAGGACAGCTCCTCGTCTGTTCTACAAGTTTAGTGGTCAAATCTCGACCATCTTAAAGTATAGTGAACAATCAAAAACATCTTTCCAAGTGTAATGAGCAATCATAGACGTCTTTCAAAACATAGTGAGCAATCAAATGTATCTTTCTTACGTTGCAATTTGCAAAACGGCGTTTGTGTGTCACTTATGCATTTCGTCTCTCGTGTCACCAATTCCTTTAGAATTGTGAAAAGGGATGTCACCAGTAAGTAATATCCAATATTTTGACAAGTTCAGTGTCCAATATTCGACATTTGAAACTTTAGTGATCAGTCGAAGGTACGACATAAGTTTAGTGATTATTGCGATAATTACTCGTGCAGAGATGAAAAATGAAAAATAATTGCAAATACACGTGGAGGGTATCTATTTGTTCTTATTACAACAAAATAAAGGAAACATATTAAATTAACGAGGTACTCTTTTTCTTCCTTATTGGGTACACATTACAATTAATGTTGCAGTCCAAACCAATTGTCAAATCTTTACAAAAATTTAAATTTTTTTTTTAATACGCATTGAATTCTTTTAATTAACAAGTGTAGAAGAATTTGGACTTGCCCACATAACACAATTGGTAATTGATTTAAATTTGATTATGATACACAGTAAAATCATAATGGAATTAAATTTGAATATCAGGATTTACAATCTTCGATTTGTGGCTGTTTCATTTATCATTACGATTAATAAGATATTAGCTTTCACTTCTTGTTTGAGCATTTTAACAACTTTAAGTCTCTTCGTGTTTGATATTAAATTTTGTCGGCTCGATGAATTCAACTCTGATCTCTTTCGCTATGTTTGTTAATTTTGAAGTACAACGACATGTTCGAGTACAATAAACCCAACCTAGATATTGTAAGAGCGAGTGAGGATTTATATAAAGGTGAGAAAACTAATTTCTTGTTATTCATCCTTAGAATTGGAAATAGAGATTGTGTTGTAGTGTGTGCTATACGATCTTTTACACATGTGATGTTCCCTACTCAAGGATTGTACCATGTCAAGCTAATTGCCGTCTAGACTAGATTGGTATTTCCAAGCTATTAAACCATGTAGTTATTTCTCTACTCGGGCATTTTTAGCCCCTTTAAGTCTCTTTGTGCGTGATATTATATATGGTCAACTTGATGAAGTCAACGTTGATCTCTTTTGCTATGTTTGGTAATTTTTGAATTGCCACGACAATGTTAAGTACAATAAACCTAATCTAAATATTTTTGAAATCGAGTAAAAAATGTTTACTTATTTAAATTTAAGTAAAAGTCTAATAATTAGTAGATATTCACAAAAATAAACTAAAGATAAAACAAAAACAGGCATGTTAGCTATTTTTTTTTATATATAATACAAGAGAAAACAGATAGACAAATCTATACAAAGCACACAAGAAGAAAACCTACACTCCCTCTCCCTCTCACACTCACACACAATTCTCCGCATCATTATTCCGGCATATTCTCCGGCGAATTCGTAAAACCAGTAAAACAATGAAAATGATTAGAGATGAATGAGCTACCGGTGATCGCATATTCACTATGTCGATCTCCTACTCCGACTGCCTCTCCGACCTTCTGTGCGGTGAGGACTCCAATAGTATCTTCGGAGAAGTTTCGAAAGAATGCTCATCGGACCTGGATTCTCAGTCGCCGGACATCGAAGAATCCATCGCCGGTCTTATTGAAGACGAGCGAGATTTCGTCGAGGACTTTCATTCAACTATTCAATACCTCGATGCATCTACTAGAGCAGAATATGTTGCATGGATTATCAAGGTATTTCTGTTATTTTTCTACATTGAGCAAGTTGCTCACTACGTTTAACGATTCGATTATAAAAATTAATATCACCGACAACGATTTTAATACATAAAAATATCAACGTTTCTCCATGGAACAATCGCAGACGCGCAATTTAGCACGGCTAAAGGTGCTAGTATGCGCCGAGGGCTAAATCAACGCTTCTATCATGGTCAGATAGAATCGTGAAACGGTTTTTTCGGCGCACTTTGTACTGGAGAGAGAAAGAGAGTACTGAAATTTTGTTTTGCGTGTGCAGGTACAAAAATACTATGCCTTCCAGCCTTTAACGGCGTATCTCTCCGTCAACTACTTTGATCGTTTCCTCCACTCTCATCGCTTGCCGGTAAAACTTCCGTTACTGTCAAATACTCTCTTTTTCATTATTATTATTATTCTTAATTAATTATATTTACATTGACTTTCAGGCCACTGAAAAGGACTTCACTATAAAAATCTAGTCTCTAGATTACTTGTATCCTAGCAAGTACTGTGAAAGTGTAAAGCTGTCTACATTAATTTAATCTAGCAAGATTAATTAATTAATCATTTATTATGCGCTTGTTTTGTTAACATGTTCGATCTTGCTTAAAATTCAATTAAAATTGAAAGTATAGTCGTTATTGAGTTTCACTCGTCTAATAAAAGTCAATAATAACGACTAATTTTTCAATTTTAATCTGATTTTAATCTCTACCGAACAGCCCAAAGCATAAACTTTATTATTTATGCTTTTCTTTTTGATTTTGGGTAGGTACATGTTATTGTCTACCCTTTTAAATGGACATTATAAAATGTAATTTGTTGGTACTATGGAGTAAAAAGACACAAATAATGTACATGTAATAAAAGGTGTTCCCTTATACAAAAGGTAAGAGGCTTGAGCCTCGTGTCCATTATCTAGCTTTACTTAATTAATTATTAAACTAAAATATGGTTATGGGGAAATAAATTATTGAGATAATAAAATTAACAATTTTCATAATGCTATATGGTTCTACAAATAATTATATACGTGAATGATGACGATAAGATTCCCATTTGATTTTAAGCATGTTATTATAATATGTAAGACTGTCCATTTGTCTCCTTTCAATCTGCTAACAACCTAGAAATGCGAAACCCAGTTCAATTATTAGTGCAGTTTATTATAAAGTCCAGTTTGATTTAACCTGCGTGCCAAATATGCACTTTGGAATATTTGCAGAAAATGAACGGATGGCCATTGCAACTGTTGTCCGTTGCATGCTTGTCATTAGCTGCTAAAATGGAGGAACTTCTGGTTCCTCCTCTATTGAATCTTCAGGTAATTGTCTCATGCAATGCAGATTTCAAGAAAAACTTAATTATTTGAAATCATGGTCATTGAGCAAATCTTCGTTTATTAGGTTGAAGGTGCAAAATTTATTTTTGAACCAAGAAATATCCAAAGAATGGAGCTGCTTGTGCTGCGTGTATTAGATTGGAGGCTAAGTACCATTTCTCCATTTAACTATCTCAATTTTTTCGCAAACAAGATTGACGCCACTGGAACTTATACTACGTTCATTACATCAAGGGCCATTGAGATTATTCTGTCAAATATTCAAGGTATCTTGAAGTAACCACTTTTTTTTTCACTCTGACGTATATCATATATATGTAATATTAAAGGTAGAGATTAATGAAGATATCTTGTTTATGGGAATAGAGGCCAGCTTCGTTGATTACAGACCATCATGCATAGCTGCTGCAACAATACTTTGTGCAGCAAATGATCTGCCAAATTTCTCTTTTATAACTGTTCAACATGCTGACTCATGGTGTGGTGGACTTCACATAGTAAGAAATTAATACAATCTCTCTCTTTGTTGTGAATATGTTTAACACAGTGCATTAACCGACCAATTTCTTTGGCAGGACAAGATCAACGGTTGCTATCGATTGATGAGGCAGATTGTTATGAATAATAGGCCAAGGAAGCCACCAAAAGTGCTATCCCATCTTCGGGTCATGCCTCGGACAAGTATGTCAAGTGACTCATCATTCTCATCTTCATTTTCTTACAAAAGGAGAAAATTAAATAATGGCTTGTGGATGGATGATAAAGGAAGCTCTGATTAAAACAAGATGGTGCTCCAAGTTTGGGTAAAGTAAAATCCTCAATATTTTTTTGGAGGGTTGCGAGGTAAAATTGACATGAATTATACGGAGAAGTTATATACATATATAATGTATGTACAAGAAGAGTTTGGACAGTTTGCTAGATTTCCTTATATAACTTTTTTAAGTGGGCATTGCCATTCATTCATGATGGCTATGCAGATTCCCAAGGGAAGGGATTTGGTACATATAATTTTGGTGAAATAAGAGATTGCTTATTATTAGAGTGATGGAGTACACTATTGAAGTGAGGAGTGATTGAATTCAAGGGCAGCATTGATGATTGAATGAAATGAAGGAATTGTGGGACCATAGGGGTTTTGATTAATCAATGGAGTTTGGAAAATAAAAAAAAAAATATAGATTCATGGGATCATACAAGTCAATTTCCTTATCTTGGCTGCCATCATTGCTTCAGCTGCCCTATTATTCAAGAAAAGGGTACAGAGTAAATAAAAAGAAAAAGGAGAATAAGATTGGCTCCAGCGTCCATGTAATTAGAATTCTATTCAAGTTTTTGAGTGGTGTGTACGCGCTTTCAATGTGTGAAACGCGTTTGCAAAATGTTTGCTTTTTCTTTGGCGGGAAAAGCTCTTTCCTTTTTGAGTGTTGTACGTGCGTGCAATGGATGCAGGCTGTATTGCTTTTTTTATTTTGATTTATTTTTTTCCCAAAAGAAAGGGAAAAATGTTTGTTTCTTTTCTCGATGGGCTAAGATTAGCCTAACCATAGAAAGGTCTTTGGGGCCTTTTTTTTTTGTTCTTTACGAGTGTTGTAATTAAATTATTGAAATCAAACATATAATTTATACTTTTCCTCTTTTCATTGCTCCCTTCCTTCCTCCCATGTGAATGACAATGAAGAATTTGTACCTTTGCCATTTGTTTTATTGCAGCTTTCAAAAAAAAGTTGGAATTTTGTGAAGCAGGGCAGGGACTGATGGGTTTTGTGCAGATGAAGGGACTAGGAATTGGTCCCTCAAGCAATAAAAGACTGATTCAAATCAATGAATACGATCCTCAGGTTCTTGATTTTAGACAAGTGTTCCTGCTAACCTCTATCTAACCTTCCATCGGTAGACTTGGGACCATGTCCAGGCATGAGAGTCACCCTTCCTACAACTACACCGACTCACCGTTGCAGTGACACATTATGTTTGATAAGCAGTATTGAAGTGTACAATGACAAATGCATCAAAAGATTTTAGCTTTTTCTTGTATAATATAATATGGTCAGATAATATCCAATAGAATGGTACCAAACGTACTATATATGTTACATTGGTTTGTATTTGAAAACCAACGTTTGATGGAAATTGAGAAGTTCTATTGGTGACTCCCCAAGCAATCCCCTAAACCTATTGCTCGGCAGTCGATATCTAGTCCGCGTACATCAACCAGATCACTGAATAATCTCATCTCCTATTGGGCATTTTTGTTATTCTATCTAGACCAGACGTGTAGTATCAAGCTTTAAACATGTCAATAGATTGATGCCACGAATAACACTTATTTTTCTTTTTCAAGCCTATAAATAGACAAGTCAAAGCAACTATAGTTCTTTACCAGACTCCCACACAAGGTATTTTTTATTTTCATTTAATTAAAAAATATGAATAAAACTACTTGTACATATAGAATGAAGTGGCAGGAATTTACCTTCCTAATGTAATGTGAAAGTGCTTGTCATGTCAACATTTTGTAAAGGAAGGTGTAAACAAAACTGTACAAGTATCAAGCTCCTAAAAACATTGCCAATACAATTGGCCGTTTAATGTGGTTTGTGAAAAGTAATCTTGGTTGACATTTTAACCCGTACTTAAAATTCATCCTTAAAAAGCACCAAACAGAATAATGTTACTTGTACATAGGGAGTTACATAATTGTTTACATATAGATGGAGAGTCAAAAAGAAAATTGAGAGGGTTTTTTTTTTTGAAATTTGGTTGAAGAAATTCTGATCCAATCGTGTTTCATCACATCACGTATATGTAAAACATTATATAAATTATGTACATAAATCACAACTGGTACCAAATATAAGAAAGAAAATACCAGAATACGAACTTATTTTTAAATATTAATTGCCCATTAAACAGCTGTTCTAATGGACCAGGCTAAGGAATTGTAACGAGGATGGGTGTTGTTTCAAGTTCTAAACATTACCTTCTTGGAATGG